>PVIH01005249.1:0-43123 GCA_004025045.1 Sigmodon hispidus
AGAGAGAGAGAGAGAGAGAGAGAGAGAGAGAGAGAGAGAGAGAGAGAGAGAGATATGAGAAGGGAGATGCCATGGTGCATATCTGAATGTTAAAGTATAGACTACAGTTCTGTTCTTTCCTCCAACCTTACATGGGTTCAGAGGGATTGAACTTAGATCATCAGGCCAGTACGCATCTAATGAGCCCCACTTTAGGAACTTGTAATGAACACCTATACATTGATAAGTCATGTCTGTAAGCATAGGACTCATTTAAACATTGTATCTTTTTCTTTATAATGTATTTAGGCAATGAGTCTTTTTCTGAAGAATTATCTGTTGGGCACCTCCTATGGGTCCTGGCCCTAGAAATGTAAGGGTAAACATAGCAGAGACAGTACCCATTCTTATGGCTTGATGAGATAAGCATGCTTGAAATACATTTCAGAGAGACAGGGAACCCTCAAAGTGGAAGCTTCTACTAGTGCAGGAAACCATGAAGTGACCTTCCTTACCTCACAAGTACCCTTCCCACCTTTGTTACTCATGAGATTGACCTATAAGGTAAAGGCCTTCGCCTAGCTTGAAATGCTGTACTCATCACAGGCTGTTACTATTTATATTTTAAAATACCTTCTTAAAATTGGACAGCTGACATATGGATCATAAGTTGCTTAATAAACCAATATTTCTCTGCTTTAAATAAATGAATTATTTAGCTACAATATGAAGATACATAATTTAAGCTGGGCATGGTGGTACATGCCTTTAGTCTCAACACTCCAGAGACAGATATAGGGAGATCTCTGGATTTGAGGCCAGCCTGGTGTACAGAGAGAGTTCCATAGAGCCAGAGCTGCACAGAAAAACCCTGTTCTGAAAAATCAAATATATATTATATATTTTAAAGAAAACCAAAACCTGAATCATGCTGCAGTTCAAAATACTAAACACATGTCTAGTTTGAATGCATAGTTTTTCAAGTATTTCCCCGTCTCTGGAGGGTTTATACATTTCAAGAGTTTGGTAACAGGCAGTTGATACAATTTAAGAAAAAGGCATCTGGCTTATGCAGGCTCACTGAAATCTCCTTTTACATCATGTCCTCAGGGACTGCTTAGTTTTGTTAAAATTTCTGTAAGTCAAGATCTCACTTTATTTTTAAAAATACCCAGTTAACTTATTTGAAATTGGAAATGTAAATAGCAAAGCCAGCCAAGCGTCGGTGTGGCGGATCACGAGTTGGACAAAGGCAGCCCTCACTGCTGTTAGTTTAATAAATTATAATCTTGTAATAAATCACATAGCACACCTGAATTCATTTTACTTTTACCTTGCTTTGTGATTACTTTTTTTCCATGCACACATTCCCAGCTTTTTAAAGTTAAACAATCGAGCACTCTGCCTGTTTTAACAATTTCCCATTGTTGTGACAAAAGGCATTTTTAGAACAGCTTTATTGAAGCTGGTTTGAAGGCCACTGTCCACCATGGCTGGGAATGCACGGTAACTTCCATGGCTTCTGAATATGGCTGAGGCTCCTCACATCTGGGTTGACCAGGGAGCAGAGAGAGATGAACTCGGGTCCTTGGCTGGTTTTCTCCTTTTTTCCTTTAATCAGGTTGAAGACTCAGATCACTGAGTACAGTACTGTTCACATTTAGTGTGGTTCTCCTTTCCTAGTTAGCCTTCTCTAAAAGCTTTTTCACAGACACACCTTAAGGTGTATCTCACAAATGACCAGTCATGCCTATAGTCAAAACCAAGCACCTGCGACCATATCTCTAACTATGGTCCTTCTGATGAGTTGCTGCAACTTTATGTTTCAGTTGTGATTTCTGTTACTTAAGATGATCTCAGAGCAGCAGGCTGGGATGCTGTCAAGTGTGCAGTATTCCAAAGTCACAAGACTGTGGTACACCTTTGGAGAAAATGCACACATCTGAAAGATTTTCACATTTTAAGTTGCATTTTTAATGCTATTGGCATGAGCTGAATGTCAGCAAATCACCACATTTACATAATTATAACTATAGTTAGTTGTATTGTGCTAGTTTAAAGAGTAAGGTATTTTTCTGTCTCTAAATATATAATAAGATGTGTTAAAACACATTAAAGAAGATTATATGTTGATTATTTGAGCTACAATGACTAGAGAGTTCCAGATGCTTGAGCCAGGTTTCGACTCACAGCCTACTTAGTTCAATAGTCACTTACTCAATGTTGGTAGCAACTTTGTGAAACCTAAGTACTGTGGATGTTAAAAACCAACAATAGGGGCTGGAGAGATGGCTCAGCGGTTAAGAACATTGACTGTTCTTCCAGAGGACCTGAGCTCGATTCCCAGCATCCACATGGCAGCTAACAACTGTCTGTAATTCCAAGATCTGACACCCTTACACAGTTATACATGTAGGCAAAACACCAATTCACATATAATAAAAATAAATATTTAAAATAAAATAAAAGAAGCAACAATAATCGTAAAACCAGAGATGTCCAGCTCCATGCTAGAACTACTTGACTTTATTTTTATTTTATTTTTATTTTTATTTTTATTTTTATTTTATTTTATTTAAGTTTAGTTTAGTTTAGTTCTTCATTATGTCCTAGAGCAAAATAGAAATAATTTAGTTTAGATGTAATGAAAAAGCAAACAATATCCTAGTAGTGAAGTAGTTCAACACTGTTAAAACCTCTAATTACTTTTTGGATACTTGTTTTTAAATATTTATAAAGACTGACAATTAGAATGTGGCCAGTGGTGTCCTAACAGCTTAGCTCATGGCTTAATATGCCACGGATCTGCCAGGTTCCAGTCTCTGCTTCACCACCTGTGCTGTGTAGCTGGCTGAGGACATGATGCCTGGCTTCTTTGTGCCTCCACATTCATGTGCATTAAGTTACAGGAGATGAAAGCAGAGTCAGCTTCTTCAGATTTTGTGGTAATTAGAACATAGAAATCAGTCAGCTAAATAAGGCTTTGTTCATACCAATGCTCACACATATTCTGAAGCCAAAGCTAACATTTCAGAAATTGTTATTATAGCATATTTTACATATCAGAATATAGTGTGTTCTGCCAGGTGCTATTAATGTCTTTTCATATTTCAAGAAAATTTATCATCAAAGTATTATAGACTCTATGTCACATTCCCTTGAAAATGGACTATGTTGCTGCCTTGAAATTTTGCCAAAATGATATAAATAATTGGACTTAGCTTTTGATATAGTTTATTCTGGTTCATATTATGAATATACATTGACAAGATTTTTCTACTGATATTAGTTCATCAAGACCACATAAAGATTATGAGGAAATAGCTGAGCACACTCTTTTTTTTCCCCATGTACTCCCATTTGTAATGAACTGTAAATGTCCCCAATTAATTAGACTACATACAGTGCAATCAATTACTGAAAATTTCAAACTTCAAAGCCTTTCTAATGAAAGACAAATATCTTACAAGTATACATCTGTCAAAATGTGATGGTAATTGAAGTAATTAATTCTTGCTCACAGTAAAAATAACCCTTTAAACATTAGTTAAAGTTTAAGAGCCATTGCTCTCATTTATGTTAATATGAGAAATCCTTCAGGTGTGGGACATCCTGGCTGACATAGATGTAATTCTTTCTGAAGGTGTTGCTTTTCTTCATAACTAAACAGAAACTGGAAGCTGCAAATAAGCATCTGTTTGCTTTCACACACAGAACTGGTACTGATTCCTGCTAGGTAGACGTAAAAGTCTAGTGAGTCCCTAATAACTAAACATACTTCTAAACTGGAGGAATTGAAATAGACTTTTGAAATCCTTTTTGCGTCAATGGAAGTTTTTCACTAGTGTGCCTTACGTGCCTAGTCCTTTGATGATACTATGTCAGCCACCATTTTTTGTGAGTCAGTGAGGGCCATGCTGTGCTCAGCAATTTTCACTTTGTTTTCAAACCTCACTATCACCTGTGGAGGAGATATTTTCTTTAACAGAGAAGAAGCACAGTTTGAAGTACTAGTACTCAGACCCACGTGTTAGTCAAGATTTCTTTCTATAGGGAGACAGAGCCAGCTAGTTGGTCTTGTGGCTGAGGATGTGATGGTGGGTGTGTGATAGTGCTGAGTGGCAAGAGATCACCATACAGTGGGTTGTGAGTTCAGCCTTCACCATCCCTGCCATGGTGACCTCAATATTGCCATATATCCTAACATTTCAGGATGGGAAACCAAGATGTGTAGTACATCATTCATTGTTAATGTTGGGGGATAAGTCCTCCTGCATACACCTCAAGTCCTTCTGCCATGGTTTATTAGACTGCTGTATAATACTTTCTTGGTTTAAGTTAGCCTGATAAATAGATAAAGCCTGTGCTAGTGTTCAGGGTCACACTCTTAAAGCTCCTCAAGATCTCATTGGGATTTAGAGAAATTAAGCATATATACTTTGAAGCACACTTATCCCTAATATTATATAATATGAGATATTAGCAAAATATAGCTGTATTTAGTGATGAAACACGCTTACCTTCTTTTATTTCCCCTCTTGTCTTATGTGGGATAGAGAACTCTGTATAATAATTCTCAGGAAGTTTATATACACACATATATATATACATATATATATATATGGTAGAGCAGCTAACATATATGCATCTATATGCAAGTATTTATGTATACCTATACTCACTTTTTTTCTGATAATAATTGAATTGGACTATTAGGAACATAAGAATTTCAAAATACTAAAATTAAAGAATTGGAAAACACGTGAATTAAACAGCAGGTGTGGAAATGCACAAGTGCCATCCCAGCACTCAAGGGACTGAAGCAGGAAGATCTTCAGTTCCAGGTTGACATAGAAGACAAAACCCTCATGTCAGCAAACAAATAAATAAATAAATACATGGGTTTAAAAAAATACCCTTGTATGAACACTGAAAAAAAAAGATAAGGATAAAGAGACCATTTTTGTACTGAATCCCCAGGTCCTCAATATAATCCTGCATATAATACTTTATAGAATGGAGGTAAAGTTTGGGTTTGAAACACCAGGGTAAAGTGACACAGGTGGACATCCATTTCTTTTTGTTTTTAGGCTTCTGTTGATACTGGTGGCTTCCTGGTTGACCTCTGCCCCTCTACCTGTGGCTAACTGCATTTAATCAGTGCTAAGGGGGTAGCTCTGTGGTCAGAACTGGCAGTCTGGATGCTGTGTAGAATAGACAGCAACTGCTCTTAGAAAGAAGCAGCCATTTTGTGCCCCTCTCCCTGTTTTTTAACCTAAAACATGATTGTTTTGTGGACTGGAGTGATGGCCTGGTAGTTAAAAACATTTGTTATTCTTCTAAAAGACAGCGCGGGACTTTGAGTCCCAGCATCCATACAGTGACTCACAGCCTTCTGTAACTCCAATTCTAGTAATCCGATACCCTCTTCTGGTCTCTTCAGCCATGTACCCTCGAGGTGCACAGACACAGATGCAAAACATCCATACACATAATATAAGAATAAATCAGTGTTACAAACTTAATAGCTTCATCGACTTCCCACAAAAATGAAATTTCCTTCTTTTATTTTTCTTCCATAAATTTTTAAATTAGCTTTAATAAAAAGTTCTTTAAGGAACTAATTTATACAAGCCTGGAGATTTGTAAAAGAAAGCAACCTTTATGAAATTATATTTTATAAAATCTGAAGTCATAGTTATGACAACTTCTTTTCACTGCTCCTGTATGGTATATAGACTAGATGAGGACATGATTCTCTGTAGTTGAACTTGGCTTTTAATCCTCTGCCCCTAGCACCACAGAAAAAATTCACATATGTTCACATTCATATTTTCTTGTCCTGTTTATTTGAGAAGAAACCAGTGTTTCTTTTGCTTGGTTCTAATGACCTCTAAGGAAAGCATTTGGAAATGATACTGTTTAACAGTAAGATATGTGAAAATCCACATGGAAAATCAAACACTATACAAGGTCTAGACATCAGTTATAATAGTAGAAAATTGCTGGTTGAAGTTCATGCTGGCTTTGTTAGCACAAGTATCAAGTACTTTCAGAATTTTATATTATAGAGAAAAAAGAGCTGGCTTTGTTAGCACAAGTATCAAGTACTTTCAGAATTTTATATTATAGAGAAAAAAGAGCTGCCAGCAACTACAGATTTTATACAGGCTAGCAGGTATGGTATCTTACCATCCAGCTACCCAGTCATGCTCCCTGACTGTTCCCTCACACAGATATACCCACCTCCATCGCTCCTGAAGGACTCTAGAGCAGCTTTCTCAAGTAAATGACAAGTACGTGGTTTCTTCTTCGGTTCTTACTACTATCTGAGGCCAGCTCTGCTCCAGTGGCAGGCAGAGAGTAACAATGGAAAGTACACTGGGATTATGTTTTTGGTGGAGAAGGGACCAAATACAAAGTATGTCTTTGCCTCCCCCATCTCTCTCCTGTGTGTGTGTGTGTGTGTGTGTGTGTGTGTGTGTGTGTGTGTGTGTGTGTGTGCTCGCGCGCGCACACACACACACACACGTCCGTATGGCTTATATTGAAGCCCAGATAAGCCTTTTCCCAGTTTATTAACATTAAAGTGTGAATTGTAGAAACATCAGTGAAACTAGAGAATGCCAAACTGCGTACAAGCTGTAAATGATCACCTCACTCTGGACCAATCATTTTGTATCTTTGTAAGTGATGCAGCCATGGTGATCTGCAAACTTAGTTAGGAAGATAAGATTCCGAGATGATTTCGGTAGGTCCAGGTGTTTAGACTGGCCTAAATCAAGTGGCTAAGAGCAGGAAGGAAGCCAGATAAGGTTTGTGTCCACAGGCCTCCTTGGGTGGTTTGTAGTAACCTGTTGGTCATCCTGTTGTTCAAAGGGGGTGAAAGGAGATGACCACAGAGAAGATTTTAGAAGGCAAGGTTTCAGTGGAACTTGGGAAGTGGATCAGAGTTGGGTGGCGGATTGGGCATAACGCAAGGAGCCTGTTAGGGTCTGTGTACTTTGGGACCAGGGTTTAGCTAGAGAAGTAAAAGAAGGAAAGCGTTATGTATAAAACAGTGTTCAAACAAAGGTGACATTCAGTTTTTATGGCTTATAAAACATGGTCAAGAAGCAGGAGAAACATTTAGTATTCATCCTATAGACATGTCTCTATCAAACGAGATAAGCTACTTTGCAGTTTGAACACTTACCAGTGTTGAAGAAAGTTAAAGGTTACCAGAGCCTTGGTTATGCTCAAATACTTCATAAGATTGGGATATTAAAGACATTTTTGAATATTTTAACACTTCTAGACTACATTGCATCCACTGAAGCTCTCAGAAAGCCTGTGAGAAGGTATAGAGCAAACTTCTTTAACTTTTGATAAATGTAGCTGGTTCTGCTAACACTGGTTTCAAGTTAGGCGATTGAGCTGAACGCTGAAGGCTTGTCTTGGGTTGAAGGGATGTGCTTGTTGGAATGAGGCTGGCTTCCGTGAGGACATACAGTCTCCAGTGCTCGGGTATGACTGGGATTTTTGGCTGACTTCCCTACAAACATGCTTGACATTCCCACGTATCTCAGCATTGAGGCTGTGTGCAGTGGCTTCAGATTGCATCCGACAAGCCTGAAGGCACTTTTGTGTCTGCCAGTCTAGGTGTCAGAGAAGGTGAACAACTGGGTTTGGGCCTCCTGACCCTGCCACAAGCAGATCAGCTCTCTTTTATTGCTTGACGGGGAACTTTGTAAGAGTCAATTGCAAGGAGATGAAACACACTACATATGCCATCTGGGCAGCAGAAAGGAGATCTCTGTATCTGAACAGAATTAAGTCATCTCTTGTCCCTCTCTGTGTCTCCTGGCCCCGCTCACTCTGTTGAGAGAGTAATTGATGTACTATACAAATATCCCACTTCAATCACATAACTCGTTTTCTGTTGTAGTCACAGATTGTTCAACTATCGCAATCATTTTTATCATTTTTCAGAAATGAATGCTGTGCTCACTACCATCCTTTCCCCACTTGCCCCAAACTTCCTACACTCTGGGCAGTTTCTGGCTTCTTTTCTATTTGGATATTTCATGTTATCAAAGCCACACAATTCCAATCTTTGATGACTAGCTTCGTTTGTTAACACAATCGTTTCATGATGCCCGTGCACCAGCACATAACTTTTACTGCTCCCAAATATGCTGTGTTTTACTTATCCATTCACAAGTTCCTTTCAGTGTACTCCATATGTTCTGTCAATGACTGATCTCCTTGGCTTCTCCTGTGCACCTTGGCTCAGCCTTACCCAGCCCAGCATCCTGTCCCCCCATCCTGCTGCTAAAAGGATTATCATAGTAAAACATCAGAAACTTTAGTGGTCCTGTGACTTAAGAAAGGAGCTGAAGTTGCTTAATACAACACTTGAGTACCATCTAGGCCAAAATTGCATGTCCTATTCTGTGTCTGGCTGGCTGGCGACTGCCTGGCTGACTGGTTGGCCCTGAGTGCCTCCCTTTCTCTCTTCTCCCTCTTGAGTCTAGATTTCTTCTACTTATTCTTTCTGCCTGCCAGCCCTGCCTATCCCTTTCCTGCCTAGCTATTGGCTGTTCAGCTCTTTATTGGACCAGTCAGATGCTTCAGGCAGGCAAGATAAAACAGCAACACACCTTTACATAATTAAACAAATGTAGCATAAACAAAGGTAAAACACCTTTACATAATTAAATTCCCGTAGGTGGAAGGATTATTTTGGCTCTGAGTCCTCAGACGCCTTGGTCCTTAGTCTTTGGCTCCGTTGACTCGGGACAATGGTAAAGAGAACAAAGAGGCTGTAGGAGCATGGAATACTCAATCACAGTGGGCCATAAAAGAAAAAAGAGAAGAGAAGGAAGGAAGGAGGGAGGGAGGGAAGGAAGGAAGGAGGGAAGGAAGGAAGGAAAAATTCTAGGACCTGGTATAATCATTAAAGTCACAATTCAAGTGAGCTGTTCCTCCAGCTACCTCCACCTCCTACCCAAGCAGTGCCATGGACCAAGTCATCACAGAAGCTTGTGGGGATTTTTCCTGTTCAAACTACATCGCTGATAGAGGTGGGTCTGGAACATCTACATTTCTGGGATGAATGAAGTTATAAGACAGTAACCAAACTCACAGTAAGTAACTGAGGAACACAGTTAGGAAGGGGTACAATAACCGAGGGGCACAATAACCTAGGAGCACAATAGTAACCAAGGGATGCAGTACTTTAGGGCCACAGTAGTAACCGAGGGACGCAGTAACCAAGGGTATAGTAACTAAGACTACAGTAGCAAAGGAGTATAGTAGCTGAGGGACACAGTAACAGATGGGCACAATAACCAGTAAGCAAATGACACAGTACCTGAGGGACACACTAACTGAGGGGCACACTAACTAACTGAAGGTACAGTAACCAAACCCATGGCAATCAAGGAGCACAGTAACCAAGAGGCAGAGGTACCAAGTAACCAAACCCACGGGAACCAAGGGACACTAATGCAGGCATTAGTTACTGGGGGTGATGGTAAAAGAAAGATTCTAAATGAATTAAATGGATATACTCATCTACTATCACGGCTGTAACAAGCTTAGTGATCCAAAATTACATTGGGATTTATGCCCGTGAAGGTAGATGTTGAGGTCAGTTTCATAAACACTAAAGCCATAGGGTCATCAAGGTGGTTCTTTAGGAGGTTCTGGGAGAACTTGTGTCCTTATCTTTTCCATCTTCTAGGGACCGTTTTTCTTCCAGGGCTTATGACTCTTTCTTCTTCCTCTGAACCAGCTGTGTAGCATCTTCTCTTCTCTAACACATCTTCATCCCCTGCTGACCTCCCTGCCTCACTCTTACGATTGTGGGACCAAATGGGTTACCCAAGATAGCTTTTTCCATCTCAATATTTAGAATTATTTCTGCAGTGATTCTTACTTTGTGAAAATAACACACTCCACAGATATGGACATTATCAGAGATCATTATATACCCATCCATAAAGAGAACAACTAAGAATAAGTATGCCTCTTTTGTCCTTGCCAAATATGAGAGAGAGAGAGAGAGAGAGAGAGAGAGAGAGAGAGAGAGAGAAAGCCTTGAGTCTGAGAGACCCTCTCCATTGTAGCATGACTTATTCTTCGCAATGATTCCGGGTCCAAGATCAGGATATTTCTAGGAAGAGATACTACTTGGTTTAGAGGACAGTTGGTTTGCCATGGTCCTTTCTTTCTCCATCTATAACTTACTGTGGAGGAGGAGCCTACATAATAGGAATGAAAAAGTCTGTGCTAGCCCCCTCCCTCTACTTTTATCAATGATAAATACATTTCTAAAAGTTGCTGAAAAAGTATAAGCTACAATTAAACATGGATCTTTAGTGCATGGCAGGATTCTATCACTTCTTTCTGCCCTGATTTAATTTCTAGAACTAGAAAAACTAGACTTGCCATCCTTAAACTAAGTGGGCCCAGCAGGGAAGAGAGATGGCAGACACCATCTGGAAGACATGTGGGTTCATCCAGGGAGGGGGTAGTTTATTATACTTACCCGACAGTGTTTTATCCTGAGAACCACATGAGGTCATACCATGATCATTGCATTTTATAAATGGAGAAATAGGGACACTGAGACATTGAATAAGTTGCTAGGATTTCATGGGTAGTAAAAGAGGAGGGGTTGGGATTTGAATCGTGTGGTTTGGCTTTAAGGGCCTGCACTCAATACAGAGTAAATAATTAACCTTGCTTTATTGCAAGGAGTGGGTCCAACTGTGACATGCATGGCCTTTCTCTGGAAGCCTCTTCACTTACAGGCATCCTGCTCAGTATACTTCCACAGTAAGAGGTTCTGGGCATCAGCAGCCCAGGGGAAGGAACGTGTTGTGGCTGGGAGGAGAGAGCAGAATGAGTTTTGAGCTGGTGGCTTGTATGTACGATAGTCATCAATTCTTCCCCTCCTTTCCAGAAGGCTCTGTTGAGTTACTGGGTCTTTTCTTCCTGATTCTGTTTCCTCTTCTGATTGCTAGTTGACTTCTGAAAGTTGATGGCTGTGAGGGGCCTGGAGGCTGTTGACTTAAATTTCTATACTCAGTTGCTTGTTGTCCTTCTATGAAAAATGGAAATTTATTGTTTTTCCTAAATTGTGACAAGAACTTACTTTTTCCACAAATCCCATTTTTGTGGTGCTTCACTAGCCCACCACAGTAGATTTCTAAAGAGAAGGATTGTTAAAGCCTTTGGTGAATATTGACAAAAAGGGCTGGCTGTGTGGAGTGGGCAAACAGGAGCTGCCTATCCCTTAAACCAGAGCAAGGAACACTGAGAATTCTGTCTCCCTTTTGCAGACAGTGTATTATTTGAGTTTACAGCTCAGGTGCCTGAGTATCAGTGTTTAAAGTCTTGGCTCTTTAGAAAGACAGGTTTGGAGTGTAAAGAATGAAAAGTTCAATGAGCAAAGACTTGGAGCTGATTTTACATGTTATTTTGTATCTGTTAATTAAATTGTGGCTTAAAGTACAGTATACACACCCTCCAAAGGATCTGGATGTAGTGATCAGAGAGTGTTCTTTCCTATGCAGATTTTTATCCCAGAATATCCAACCCACAATAGCAAAGAAGCCATTGGCATGAGGAGCCTTTTCTGTTTTATTTTACTTTGTTCCAGTCTGTTAGTGGTTTTTCCGGGCACCAAACAACAGTCTTCATTTGCCTAGTTTGCTTCTAATTTATGCCCTAATTGTACCCATGAAAAGTTTCAGGCATCTTGCAGTCCATGACATGTATACAATAAGTCTGTTAAGGTGAGCAATGAGAAACACACCAGGGACCTAGGCAGCCTACAGGCCAAGGCACCTCTCCCAGTGGAGTTGCCTTGTGTGGGGATTAAACACAGAGGTGTCCTTCTAAGCAGCCAAGGCAAAAAGGTTACTGTTTATGTAGCCATCACCCACTAAAAGGAAACAGCCCTTCTGAAGTAATAAACCTTTTCTAGGTTTGGGGTTTTCAAGGAATTTTGCTAGAAAGGAATTAGAAGTCTTTGGGAAGCACCTCACCCTTTATCAAAGATGCTATGGAGGGAGATAAGGGCAGCTTAAGAGGCTGGCCTGGTCACAGAGACAAAGCTTTCAGCACTGCCTGACTCCAGGCCACCCCAGCCTCAGGACCCTCATTTCTACCATAGCAGCCCCTGATAGGTGATTGCTTTGGCTTGCTGGCTGTTATTGCTCTCCTTGGAAAATGGCAATGGAGCAAAGAGAAATAAAGGGCAAGTTTATATCATCTAGCACGTTCTCTGAGTATTCATTCTTGTGTCCTAGCTCTTGCCTGAGCCAAGGCATGACAGGTCTAAGTCGTCATTGTTATGTAGATCTAGGAGCAAGGCTTTACTTATGAGCAAAATCAGAAGCTGAAACTTTCTAACAACCCAAAGCCACCCAGGCTTCCATCTCTCTTAAGGATGTTATAATAAGAGTGTTACCAGTTTAACCTGCTTTCCAGAAGAAATTAGAATATGAATGAGCAGACTGAGTAACACAGAACACAAAGGGTGCAAGTGTGTACAAAAGTTACCATGAGAACCAGCACTTTCTACTGAAAATGTCTACTTTCTCTTGAAAATGTTCTAGATGACACATACTTTGATTTCTTACTTTTAAGTAAAAACTTAATGACATTAAGTTTCAAGGACTTTAAATACTGTTATACTTGTATGGTCCCGTGTATATTCCTTTTAGGATATATGTCATCCCAGACATATGGACTAAGTTTGAGCTTTAACGGTGGCTGTGGGACACCTGGGTTTTATAGTCTTTACACCTCCTCTTCCAGCCTTGAGTCACACGTTTCTGTGGATTTTGCAATGGGGAGGGGACTTGTGAACTGAACTTGGCTATATGATTTGAATGAAACCTAAGATTTGTGCTGCTAAGTATAATGGATAAGAAGCTCTGGGATCTACAACTGGGGAATAATCTTAGCTTGCCTCTTTTACCTTAGTCCTTTCTGTTTCCTTTTACAGTGGAGCATGATAAGGATACCTAATATTGACCTCTGTCATGCATTCACACACATTCAGCCACATCTTAAAAGTTTTAACAAAATTATCAGAATTTCTAGGGGGCTGGAGAGATGATGTGGCACTTAAAAGCACGTGCCATTTTTCCAGGGGACCCTAGTTGGATCCCCAGTATCTATATCAGGCATCTCACAATCACGGTAACTCTAGCGCCAGGGAATCGAACACTCTCTTCTGCCCCCCCCCCACCATGGGCACCTGTCATCTGTGTGGCATACCCTCATACCTGTGTGCACATTAATTAGCCTAGAGATTTTAAAGAAGCAAGCAGTAGCTATTACAATGGGAAAGCTGAGCTGGGAAATGACTCAGTTCTTAAACATGAGGACATGAGTTTTTATGTAAAAAGCTGGGAATGGTAGTAATGGTAATATGCACCCATAATCCCAGGCTAAAAGGTGGAGACTGAAGTGCTTAGGACTTGCGCTAGTCAGTCTAGCCATTGGTGAGCTCCAGGTTCAAGAAGAGATGCTCTCTCAAAAATACAGTAGAGAATTATAAAGCTACCCAATGTAGACCTTTGTGGATAGATTCACACTATGTACATACAACACATGCTTACCTATACCTATACATTAAGTAAAGAAAATAAAGTGGAAATGGAATCTTCTAGAACAGGCTTTTTATTTTTTAGAACTTTTTCTTATTCTAAACCACTCTGAAGTTTCAGCTTTATTGTTTTATTATCAGTCTAGATTCAAAATAAAAAGCTGAAGTAGAAGTGAGAAGATAGAAATGTGTGTGCGTGCACACACACATACGCAAGCACTGGGTGGGGAAGTGTGTGTGTGTGTGTGTGTGTGTGTGTGTGTGTGTGTGTGTGTGTTTGTGTGTCTGTCTTTTTGTCTCTCTGTCTAGTGAGAGGAGGCCACTTTGGACCTTTTCCATATATATATATATATATGGAAAATATCATATATATTGTTTAAAGAAGGTATTTTATTATATAATAGCAACTTAGGTACATGGAACCTGTCTGGTGTGTTCTGTTTTCATCCTGGCTACCTATGGCCCTGTCTGATAAACTACTGTCACCAGAGGAAAGTGATAGACACCTTAGATTGCCCGATAGCTCATTGATGTGAAGAAGTCCAGGCATGACTGAGTTTGCTTTAGACAGATGGATGCTAGTGAAGGAAAAGTCCTTTAAAGGATGCCATTGCAAGGACACAAGACTGTGCTGATGATTGCCAGAACTTCACTTGCTATTCTTCCAGAGCTGGGCAGCTCAGCCTTGCTGGAACCTTTCCTAGACTGCTGGAGGAGACTAGTCAGGCAGGTTATTCAGAAAATACAGCTGGCCCTGGAGAAACTCAGGCTGCACTGGGTTTTGTGGTGTCTCAGACATGATTGTCAGGGCTCATGCTCAGAGTCTTGTGTCTTCAGTTGAAGGCAGAACTACGTCTAGTTTGCATCTTTAGTGGGGACCATAGCTACATCTAGATTGTTCTGAAAGCCCAACTTGCCACAGTCAAGAAATATGTGCTGACTTGATTTACTAGTGAGAAAACCAGAAAGAGAACTTTCTATTTTTTGCTTAGCATGTTCTTGGTAAAATAACAATAAAACAAAAAAATATATAGATTTGATTTTTATAATAATGTCTAATTCAAAACAATAAATTGTATTTCTTTTCTATATATATACTTATCAAACATGGACTGGCTCCAAAATTGAAGTACCTAACTGCAGGTCTTGTGTATGTAACAGTGAACACAGCAAAATAACATTTTCCCCTCTTTGACTTGAGCCATACAGAAGTAAATAGAAATTTTTAAATGTTTAACTCTGATAACAGCAGGAAGGGTGAAGAATAGTAGAAGATCACCTAATAAACTCATAAAACAAGGAGCATAACCAACCCAGCTGAGTTGGAGGAGAAGGCTTCCTCTAGCATATGGGATGTAATCTGAGACGTGAGTAGGGTTCACTGGGCAGAGGGAAGAAGTGCAAGGGACAAGGAGGGGGAAAGAATGGTTCCTGGGTAATTCCATGGGATGCTGTGGGCCAGTGTTCCTGCCTCTGGTCCAGGACCCTCTCCCATTGTTGGCTATAATCCTCTCCTGGAGGCTGAGCATGGTGTCTTCACACACTACCATGGCTTAGGTCTTCTGAAAAGGCCTTTGCAGTCTTTGATTGCATAACACCCTTAGTCAGCAGTTGTCTTTTTGGTCCCAGCTATTGTACTTCTCCCTACATGTGTGATTGAGGGCCAAACAGTACTATCAGGTAGGAGAAATGAGCCTTCACAAGAGAGCAGAAGCAGCAGATTGTTGGTGTGACCCCAGGCTGTGGATGCAGAAGGCACCTGTCTCTGGGTTCAAACTCAAGCTCAGGTGCTTACTTAGAGTTTTTACTCATACTCTATTAGTCTTGGCTTTGTTATCTTTAAAATAGGTCTAGTAGCTGTCTCATAAAACACACGTGAGGACTGAATGACATTGAGACTGCATGGGAGATATGGAGTACTTTCTCTGACATCCACCAAAGCGTGCTGACCTATGCTAGACTCTAGAAGATGCTCTGAAAAGCCAACTTTAGGTCTGTGTTACATGTATTAATCTCTTCTGTAGATGGCTGACCTTACTGTGCAATCCTTCCAAGGACTATCATCTGCAGTACCAGCCTCATTAGTAATTGACTTTTTATTTTAGAACTGTGTATATGAGCACTGTATATATACCACTTCCCCTGTGTTCTCCCCAACTCATCTTGTACCCCCACATTTATGGTCTCCTTTAATTGTTATTGTGTGTATGTGTGCATGCATGCCTGTGTGCCTGCATATCTCTCTCTATCTCTATCTCTATCTCTCTCTCTCTCTATCTCTGTATCACAAAAGTATTTAGTATTGTGTCTAGTACAAGTGTCCAGGATTAGTCACTTTGGATTGGGCATCACCTGTGCTGATGTGCATCACTGGAGGAAACTAAGTTTCCTCTCTCAACAGCTATTGACTCAGCTAGCTCATATAGGGATGGGGCCATGTAGAAAATGTCCATGTTGGCATATCAGCTGGTGTTGCTAGTATTCTGGTCTTGGTCTAGAAGCCATAATGTTGAGATTTTATGTGTGTGTTGTCTCTGCCATTCCTAGGGAAGACTACCTAGAAACAGGTTCCCTAGGCCTTTGGATCTTACAGCCTTTTTAGCTTCTCTTTCTCAATTTTCCTTGGGCCTTAGGTGTAGTGAGAAGTCGTAGTGGGAAGTCAGAATTTCTTGTGTCAAGAAACTGGATCCCATTGGAGTGGGGCCAGCTTTGTTGGAGACCCCAGCCCATCCCCGAACTTGCTCACTCTCTTGTTTCTGGCTGCTCCAGGAAGAAGTGCTCTGTGCCATCCCCCTGAGCATCTCAGTCCCTTTCCCTCTAGAATCTCTTGTTGTACTTGTAGGTTTCTCTCTCCATAATAAATGTTAACAGATTGTATTGAGAGCTGGTTGTGGTAGTTCAGCTATACCTAGGTTTAGGAGTTGTGTTGTAGATGTATTAGTTGGGGTTAGGGACCAAAAAGTAACATTCTCTCTGCATTTTGACCAATTATAGATTTATTCAGTAGTCTCTGTTTATTATAAAAAGAAGCTTTTTGATGAAGGGTGAAAGCTATACTTATCTGTGGGTATATGTATTTAGAATACAGTGAGAAATTAGATTAGCTTAGAAAATGGCATTAGTAGGCTCTCCTCTCATGTCTGTGGCCTCTCTAGCCACAAGTAGCTGGCTAGGTTTACAATACCAGACATGAACTCCCTCCAATTGAGCAGGCCTGAAGTCCAATATACAAATGCCACCATTAAACCACTGAGGTTTAATGCTCCTTTCCCTTGGCAGCTGCCAATGGATCTTCAGATACTCTGAGACCTTAGTCCCTGTTAAGGTGCCTTCCTGATCAATTCCAGCTTGGTTCCTTCCAGTTCTGGATCCCAGTGTGTATGGTATCTTCAGCAGTAGAGTCTTAATTACAAGTTCTGAAAGGCAACTGAGGGTAGAGGTTATAAGCCATGTTGCTTTGAAGGAGAGCACATATTCCTTCACTAACAACTGGAAAGGTGGGAAGGCTTTTTATGTCTGGCACTGGGGTTTTTGTTCAAAGCGTGTGGCTCTTTTACTCCATGTGACATAGCCCTATTTATTTATTTATTATGAATAAAGTCACATTTTCTATACGTATATATCCTTGTTCAAGGTCCCTTCCCCCTCCCACTCACTCCAGTCACTCTCTCTTATCTACATCTCTTTATCTTCTCCCCAGCAAGGGCAGGAGGTTCCAAGGTCCTAATATGGTTTAGTTCAGCATCCACTCCTGGCGGATCCAGTTTCCTCACCCCAACATCAAGACTGAGTCAGGTGTTCCTCTAGAGGGAATGGGATCCAATGAGTCAGTCCCAGGTGTTTCAGATCCCAAGCTGTTCAGTGGTTGTGGTTTGCAGCTTGGACATACTTTACTTTTTGACATAGCCTCATTTAAAGATGCACACACACATTTTAAAAATTAAGCTTATAAAATAGTATGTAGCCCTTTGGCTCTTTGAAACATCCTTAGTGTTGTTTATCTCCTTTTCCTTGTATTACCTCTTTTCTTCCTCCCAAACTAATCCCTCTATTATCCTATGACCTATTCCATGTTTACAGGGCCTGCCTCCTACTACTCTCCTTTGTAGAGCTCTTTCTTTCTGCCTCATATTCCCCAGCCACTAACACAGTCCCTTTCTGTTTTCCTGGTTTCTTTAGATATTTCAGTTTATATAGTCAAATTTAAAAGTCTGGAGCTAGGATCCACAAATAAGAGAGGACATATGACATTCGTCTTTCTAGGTTTGAGTTACTTCCCTTAGCATGATATCTCAGTTCCATCCATTTACCTGCGAAGTTCATTGCTGTGTCACATCTATAATTCTAGTCTACAGGGCAAAGGAGTCAAGGTCAGCACAGGCAGTATGCATCCAAGGAAGAACTCCTCTAGCCTTCAGATTGTTACCTCCCAGAAGTAGAGTGCCTTCTATAAGAACACAACCTGGGAAGACTGGGGAATTTCTTTCTAGCTCTTGGGAAATGTCAATGAACGGGCCATGCACCAGGCTTTTTTCAAACAGGTACTTTAGTTGAGTCTCTTAGATCTCCTACCCACTGAAAAGGTGTCTTTGCTGGTCTGACTATTGGCCAAGGAACTTGGCTGAAAAGGCTGCAGTCTTTGGAAGCACTGGAGGAATCTGGCAGAAAGAAGTGCTCCGGTGATGGCATGCTAACAGCCATGTGGGCAGAAGCTAGGGTTTCTGATTAGGGAGGTGTACAGAGGAGATTCCCTTTGGCCCCCTGATGTATTTCACAGTGTAAACTGTCTGTTAGTGTTGTTGTTGGTGGTGGGGTGGTTCTGCAGCTTGGTTAGTTGTAAACAGTCTGGCTGGTGGTACTCATAGTGGGGAAAGAATATGGCATTGGTGCAGAGGAATGAAACTTCATAGAGCCAAAGTCCAAGTTTCCATTTCAGCGCTGTCTGCCAGATGGCTTCATTCAGAACCTCTGGCTTCAAGTTTGATTTGAATCCCCAGCCTTCTTGACTACTGAGATGACAATGACAACTGCATCTTCAGAAATATATTAGTTCTCTTGCAGCTCAACTTCATTGCAAATTTTCCAAACAACCAACCAACAGATCTTTTAATGTTGAAAGCTTTAAATTATGTCCTTAGCATGCTAATGCCAAAATAAAGGGCCTATAGCTCAGTTTATACTGTATTAAAGTAAGGCACATGAGCAGATATTTCATTAATACCATTTTTTTAATTCTGAATTTTGGCAAACTTTTTGAATAAGGGAAGTTCTCCTATTCATTGGTGAAGGTGAAGTTGTTGTTTTTTGCTTAGTAGTTGCATTCTTTTTTTAAAAAAAAAATATTTACTTATTTATTATGTATATGGTATACAGAAGAGGGCACCAGATCTCATTATAGATGGTTGTGAGCCACCATGTGGTTGCTGGGAATTGAACTCAGGACCTCTGGAAGAGCAGTCAGTGCTCTTAACCTCTGAGCCATCTCTCCAGCCCAGTAGTTGCATTCTTTAGGCTGTTAACAATGGCGAAAGGAAAGAAGCTATCAGAGGAACCCTGTTAGATATTTGTATCCTAAATTTACATGGTGATGACGTATAGTAGCCTCCTTTATCAGTTTTCTTTGAATGTTTTCCTAAAACAGTTGGATTCAAATAAATTATACGTATTCACATTATATGAAATCAGCTGAAAATGAACTGATCCTAACCCTGCTGTGCCTAGAATTGCAGTGCCTCTGATTTCTCACAGATGTGTGTTTTCAGCTGTTCACTAGACATCACGGGGCAGGATGAATAGCTTCCTCACTGCTTCTCTCTTCCCCTAAAGCCCCTGTCTCTAGTCAGAGTTTAATGAGCCACCTGCTCTGCTTGTGGAACCCTTTCTCAGAAACCCTGGCATCTTTCTTGAGTTTCTCAATTCCATTCGGTTTGAGTCCAAACTGTTGCCCAATCTGTGTTCCTCTCTGGGTTGTCTCAAGTCCACCTTCCTGGCCTGCCGGCCCTCTGTCTTGTCCCTTCTCTCTGTCCCACTTCTGTCTACGACTGATGACTTATTGGTTCCATCTACTTGTAGTTCTTGGGGGTCCCACACATCCAAACCTTCACAGAGTAGCTCTTATCTGATCTGCCGGCTTCTCTGTCTGTCTGTTTATTCTGTGGCTTGCATTTCAGCCTCATAAACTCCCCACTCATTTCCCAAATGAGAGACTGTAGCCACATGGCTCTCTCTTCTGCTTCCACTGCAGTGTTTCAGGGGTGACTGACCCGCTCATGGCCTCCTTACTTAGACATTCCTTGTAGTTAGTCACCTCACCTTTGCATGTTTCACTGGGTCTCCAGTTATCACTACTTCTGTCCTCCATAGCTACAAAGTTGGGGGTTCCTTCGACTTCCTTCCTTTCTTGGTGGCTGCTTTGCTGGAGAAGTTCACAGAATGCAGGAAGGCATTTTTCTTATATCTTCCTATATCACTAGCTCATTAAGAAGGAATTGCAAGGAGCACCAAAGGAAGAGATACTTAGTGCGGGAGACAGGCACATGACACAAGAGTCCCCAGTGTCGAGGCCTGCAGCTCAGCCAACCCTGCAGTGCCCCCAGCCTTCTCAGAAGCCTGTTGTTTAAGGGTCAACAGGAAGGTGTTATTTCTAGACATTCTAGACCATAGGCTCTTTGGTAAATGAACCTGAAATTCAGCTTCCTTTCCTCCTTGGAGTTGAGGAGAGATGGCCTGAAAATTCCAACAGGATAAATGTGGCTTGTCACATTTTCTAGTTGTCAGCCTGCATGTTAAACCTACTCAGGGTCCCCCACCTCCAATGCCTCTCAGCATATGAAAAAGGTGTATTGGTAGGGAGAGCCCAGGGGTTTTAAGAGCTGTGTTTAAATAAACAAACAAACAAAAAACTAGGAATGAAAACCAAGTCTATTTTTCTTTATTCTACCACACCTCTGCTTTATTGTAGTTGCCTCCATGTTTCCCATCAGCCACTACTGTGAGTGTTGAGAGGGAAAAGTTTTCATTTAGCTTTTATTTAGTGAGTTCATCTTCCCTGACACATACCCAGATTCTTCTGTACTGGTTCTTGGTAGTACGTGGTCATGTGTTGGTATACACTCTTACTATTGAATTTCAGTCTTCCAATTTATACCCACAAAGATGAGAAAGCAGAGATTCAAACAGATAGTTAAATGAGACTCTTTAGTCATGGTAGCCAAAAAAATCATCAGCAATGATTGTGTAACCAGTGGTTGCACTCATGTGCCTTGTGAAGTGCGTGTATGTAATGACTAAATCAGGCAACCCTAAATTACTGTTCCATCTGTCTCATATACGACATCTGTTGACTCTGAATTGCAGCCTAATTAAGCTGTGAACATATTAAATACTGTACATATTAATATATGTAAGATAACATTTTTATTTTGCAAGGGCATATGAGATTGGGCTCTTTTCAGACTCATCTTGTCAGCATTCACTTGGGTGCTTGTGTACATTCTCTCCCCTTGTCTGTTTTGAGGACAGGGCCTCACTGTGTTTCAGAGCTGGCCTGGAAGTGCTGTCCAGCCTAGGTTACACTGCACTCTTGATTTTCCTGTCTCTACCTGCCCAGTGCTGGGATTACAAGCATGTATCACCCTACTTCTCCTGTAAGCAGTAAGACCCTCAGTAAGGCTGGCTTTTCCGTCTTCCATCGGGGAGAGCTTGTAAGATATAGGAAAATTTGTTCATTTTTAAAATGTCCCCAAAGGCAGAAAAATATCCAGTATTATCAGTGTTTTAAGATCAAAGCTTAAAGCAATAATGTATATAATAGATTTAAACTCAGTCAAAATTTTTAATGCTTTTTCTTTGTAGGGGGATTGTTTTATTTTTTAATAATATATTTAAAAATATTTAAACAACAGTGCATAGTGTTATTATTTTTAAACCCTACATGGGGATAATTGTTGTTCCTTCAAGTTTAAAGAAGCAGTATTAATGTTTTTTCTTTCTTTCCCCCTCCAGATTCTTTACAGAACTAGAAGCAAGACATCAGAATAACATCTTCATAGACGATATAAGTGACATTGTAGAAAAGCACACGGCCTCCACATTTGATCCCTATGTGAAATACTGCACCAATGAAGTCTACCAACAGAGAACACTGCAGAAGTTGTTGTAAGCAGGTTTTGATCGTCTAACCTACTTTTGATTAGAACTCATTAATAGAGATTAATTACTCATAGATAGATATGCCTCCTAATGTTGTGGAAGAGAGTTACTTTTCCAGTGAGTATGTTGAGTCTGGAGAGTTTTCTCTCTAAAGCAATTACAAAATTAAAGTGTGCTGAAGTCTCTCCCTGCTCTCACACACCCCTTAGTGGTCCAGAGACTTGACTCATCATTACTCAACTTCCCACTTTTCTAAGCAAGTACCTGGCCATTAAGTAGTTTGCCAGAGGGTGAAGAGAGGGTTCTTAAGTGGACCAGAGAAAGACACTAGGATTCAGGGTTTCCCTTTCTATCCTAACCTCTGTAAACTCTTTACAGGAATTGCAGGATCCCCCTCCCCGTCCCTGGGCAGATAGGGCTGAGTTGCTGCAGGAGGATTTAAAAGAGCAGAAGAAAAAGACAAGCTTGCAGATTTTAATTATGTCACAGCTAGGAGCCAAGCCTTCTGTTTCCCTTCATACTTCCTTACTCTTTAGATTTAGAGTTTAGCTGCTACAAATCTGATGAACTAATTTACTGTTATTCTGCTTAAATTGATGCATATCTCTTTTATAAAGCCCCTTAATTGGGAAGATGCTAGGTGTGAAATCTCTGAAGAGGTTAAGGGGGTGGTGACAATGTGTTAGAAGAATGGGGACCTAAAAACCAAGAACATCAAGATTAACAGGGGAACCTTGATAGCTAGTTGGGAGGGGAAGACTGGAAACTTCCCCTACCTGGGTATCTTGGGACAAACATCACGGGTGAGAACAGATCTTCAGAGGCAAACCTGAGGAGCTGCTGTTACATGCATGTCCTATAAACCAATCCTGCCTCTGGAGGCTCCACACTTTCCCACTCCCCAACTACCATTCTTGGGAACGCTTTTCCTTTCTGCTTGTATTTCTGTTTCTAAGCGTATATCCCTGGTGGAATCCTTTGCTCTGAAACACAGGAGCTTAGAATCAGATGCACTCTGAACTAATATCCTTGGCTCAGCACCAGTAAGCCTGTTTACTCTGGCACTGTGGGCCCACCTTTTTGTCATTCAGCTCCTTGTCAACTGCCATTGCAAAAGGCATAACTCTCTGCCTTCCTCTTCTGCATCTCTGTCCTCTGGGCACCTGCTGAGATCTACACATGCCCACCCCTGGTACTTTTCTCTCAAACTAACAATTGCCCTTGAACTTCTTTCCAAGTCTATTTTTAAATTCTTTTATTAGTGAGACTAATAAACCAATGGCAGTCTCAGTTTTCCTGATAACAAACAATAACAATTTTTCCTGTTCCCAACTTGGTAAGGAGGGCCGATAATACTGTCTCTCCACCACATCATGGGTAGAGTGGAAATTCCAGCTTGCATCTTACACTTCAGAGTTTTATGTGAAGAAGGGCTCACTTGCACTTTGGGGATTTCAAAGCCTGATAAGTCTGTTCGTCTGTTGTGGTGGCTTCTCAGGGATTGCAGCATATTTAGCCCAGTATCTGGCGTCTACTACCCTCTTGATACCAAAAATGTCTCCAGACCTGTCTGTTCTTTCCCTTTACTCCACACCAGGCTAGGGCCCTGTAGCTGAACATATAGTCCATGCTTGAAAGCAAAGCCCTGAGTTAGAGAGGATGTTGTTTTTCATTTTCTTTTGCAGCTTTTAAAAAAAATATGTGACTAGTTACTGCTGTGGATTATGTGACTCTCAAAAATAGATTTTTGTCTAGATTACCTTAATCAAACCATCATGGGAGCATCCCTGTGGAAGTTAGTATTTGTGTCTTTAGGGGCATTTAAGGTTGGAGTGGTAACTTCCTACTTTAGCAGCATGTTAGAAACCCCAGAAATATTTAAAGCTCAGCAACAAAAATTCTCAAGTCCACCCCAGACTTCTTAATCAGAACCCGTTGGGCATGGGAGGAGCCTGGGACCTGTGTGACTTAAATGTGCAACCTACAAGAAGTTTGTTTTTAATTTTCTACAAAGCTTTTTAAAATTATTGAGGAAAAGCTATTTAAAAGTTCTCAATGTGAGAAAATAAAAATAAGACATTTCTGTGTAATTTCTCTTAATTTGACATTCTGAGTGTTTCACACTTTATTTTTAATGGCCTTGAACCACATCATCCAATTTTCATATCACATTTTTTTAGAAAATGCTCATTATGGCCACTGTCCTTCTTCCCATTTCTGAAGAGTCCAGTGGTTCTGCAGCTTCTCTTACCCATGGGAAGAGGGCTGTGGATGCTGCAGACTTCATAGGAGCAAAGTGAGGACAGAGATAGGTGGGACTCGGGGTCAGAAAACTTCAATTTGACTCCATTCTCTTGTTTTTGCTTTTGTGTGGCAAGTGAGAATCCTTGTGAGTAGCATTCTCTTGGAATCTCCACCTCGTCTCCCTTTAAGTTTCTACAGACAGCTCCGCTGAGATTCTGTATGGAGTATCTGGCAACATTACATGGATATATGCCAGTATCATGGCCATTTTCAACACAGCCGAAGGGTTTCCTGGCTAGACATGTCTGTAATCCTAGGACTAGGGAGGACTGAGAGCTGGAAGCTAGCCTGACGAGCATCACCCTCCAAAAAACTATAACCCTCAGACAACGAAGCAAATACAAACAAAGGGAGTTTCTTAGTTAGAAAGAGAATCTTTGGAAAGGTCAAACACTCCTTGAAAATCTTGCTGAAGTGATATTTCTTTTTATGAGTCTGCCCAGGACCAGAACAGTGGTATGAAGCATGATTATTGTGTTGGTGAAGTGTGTTTGTACAAGACCAAGTATGAGATCTGATCTGTTTAGACTAACTCATAATTGACATGTTTTCTGTTACAATACTGTGTTCTTTTGTGTACATCCCAATTTACAAATGCCTAGTTCATACGTTTTTATTTTATTGTTAATATTATTATAGGGCACCACATCTTATTTTTAGCGTTAATCTAAAAGGCAGAAAAGCTACCCTTGTTTCATAGTGTATTAGAGTTTGTTTATATTGGCCTTATATACTTAAGAATCATTGGTGAAGTGGGGATTAGCCTCAGTTTTTGGTAGCATGTTTCTGTTTGCTTTTGAGTCTGCAAAAAGAAATATTTTGAAGTTGTTTTTCTGCTTCATCTCCCCCTAGAGCCACCAACCCCTCCTTCAAGGAAGTATTGTCACGGATTGAGTCGCATGAAGACTGCAGGAACTTACCCATGATCTCTTTCCTCATTCTTCCCATGCAGAGAGTGACTCGCCTTCCCCTGCTGATGGATGTAAGACACATTTGCTGGCTTTGTCCTCTGAATATTAGCTGCTACAAATCTGATGAACTAATTTACTGTTATTCTGCTTAAATTGATGCATATCTCTTTTATAAAGCCCCTTAATTGGGAAGATGCTATTCAGTTGGAAAGTCCTCTGTGTCTGAGATCACTGGAATTTATCATTAATTTAGACTTATGTGGATATTAGCTTTTTGAGGTCAAGAGGCTTAGATTTCATTTCTACCTGAGCCAATAAATATGAGACTGTAGACAAGTCACTTTGTTTTGGATCCCTTGTACCTTGAACATGCCAAGATGCTTTGGGCCCAGGTTCCCCTGACATGATAAGGTATAAACTAGTCTCTACAGTGCATTGTGTAAAGTGAGTAAAAAGTCCAACCTCCTTTTGGTATTAGGTAACTGCATATCATTAGGTAAAAGTTTGACTTGGAACAATGGCAATACATGCTGAGGGAAGAGGGAGGAGACCATCTGGCCTGTGATAGGGCCTGCTTAGCCAGTGGGCAGATAGTGTCTTTTAATCTAATTAGGACAGTTTGTCTTCATTGTACTTTATAATTGGGTTGTTTTATTGGCTTGCTATCTACCAGTTTTTATGTATCTGATTTTATAGACCAACACACAGTATGAATATTTATCTGGGATACATAATTGAGTAAAATTGCAAAAATAGATTCCATTTTTTTTTATTCTGAGATACTCCCTAACAAAAGTAAAAGTATAAAGTAAAGCACAGTGCATATGATTGTCACTTTCTTACTCTGAGTTACTCTGGAATTCTAATTCATCATCTCTTCCTTCATCCTCTCTTACTCCCATCAGTCTACATAGCCCCAGCTGACTGACATTCTCAGAAATGCATGGCTGCCAATGCCAATGCTGTGGAGTATCACCGAATTTAATTGGTAGTATCTACTAATACAACATCAGCATCCCTAGGAGAAATTATCCTGTATTGGCCCAAGGAGTAACTTGGAGTTTTGAATAATCTGATTTTTTCAGATCGGTATTTATTCTATCTAAAGATATAATATATTAATAATAATTAAACCAAGACCAAATTTGGAGATCAGAATGGTATTCCAGTTTCTAACACAGCAAACTGTACAATGTTGGATATTTATGGATACATAGTGGGTTCCTTATGCTTTTTTGTTATAATCTTGTTTGAGATTCAGAGTGAAGCTCTAGTCTTTCAGACAATTAATATATACACACAATTTTATTTATTTACATTTCTATTATATAGATTCCAGTGACGGATGTCTGCCCTCATGGAAATAACCCAATATTTTTCAGTTTTGCTTTTATATCCACCAAAGGGCATAAAATTAATTTTGGAATTATGAACAGTTTTAAAAGTGCTTTTGAACAGGATATGAAGTATTTGATGTATACATGGCTTATAATGTGGTTAAATATTGTTTCTAAAAACCCTACCAAATTTATTTGTACATAGAAACTGGTTATATAAATGTGTTCTTTATAATAGGCCAAAATTTTGAAAGGAAGAATCATTAATATAAACCCACATGTGATGCACTCTCCACATCTCTCATTTAGCAGATTTCTGCCAGACTTCCAGGTCTACAGACTATGCTAGCTGGTAGTTAAGGCATGGGGGTCTGCTAGTTATTAGCAATATTCTGTCTTGCCTGATGACTGTTGCCCTCATCTGTTTCCCATATGTGAGAACTCAGGCAGAATCAAGCATTGTCTTTTAAATTTCACTTCTTTAGAAAATTTACTTGCATTTGTTGAAGTGGATGGACATTTTAAAGCAATTATTTCCCCAAGTGTTTCTTACCAAGGATGCTTGCAATAAGATGTGTTTTACATTTTGAATACTTTTGGAATTTTTTCATATATATAATGAGATGTCGTGGGAATGGGGCCCAAGGCTAAACATGAAATTTATTTTTGTTTCAAGCATACTTTGTATACATATTCCAAAGACAGTTATGGTATCTAATTATTTTGTGTATAAAACAGTTTCTTGGTGTGGAGTTTTCCATTTGCTGTGTTATGACAGTCAAAAAGGCTTTGCATTTTTAAAGATTTAGGATTTCAGTTTTTAGACATTTTAGCTTATCTTTAGTTGGTCATCAGGTGGACTCTTGTTGGGAGACCATACTCCAGGCACTTAGATGAGATATGTAGATCACTTGCCATTAACTCTTGAAACAGGGCTAGAGAAGTGGCTCTGGGGAATACCTGTTCAGCATGGGCGAGGTCAGCTTGGATCCCTGCACAAGGAGTAAAATGAGGCAAACTACCAGCCTGTTGCAATAGCCTCTGTTGAATATAGCATCATTGCAGCTTGACAGAGAGAAAAATGACAGTTATCTACAGCCCATCACTTGCCTGTGGTTAAATAGCTAGCATTTGGCAGGTCAGATTTGCGAGCCAATCTACTGACTTCTGAAGTCCTCTCTTATTTAGCCTGATTCATATAGGCTTTAAGTATTTAAAGAGTATTTCCTAGTTCTATTATTTGCATTCTAATTCCCTTATCACTAATATTGTGTCCAGAAATAGTGCTTTGTATGAGTAACAGAAAACTGGATGAATAGTAATTTATTTTGCTTCAAATGACAAACCAATTGGTTTCACTTCTTTTACTTCTTCTTAGACTATATGTCAAAAGACGTCTAAGGACTCCCCGAAGTATGAAGTATGCAAAAGGGCCTTGAAGGAAGTAAGCAAGGTAACCGTTTACCATGATAGAAACCTTGTGGAAATCTTGGAAGAGTCTAGCAGGTCTGTGCTTGCTAAAAAAGACTGAGATTCACACAGTCATAGTCAAAGAAATTGATATATTGACTATTTCAGACAGGTTTTGTGTTATGTGCTCATCTATATCTCATTTTGTCTGGTATGTTAATAGCTGCTTTTTGATTCTTCAAAAAATATTTTTTTAATATAAGCCATGATACCAGGAATAATGCTGGCCTCTGAATATTTGGTGACAAGGCAAGTTTTGTTATTGAATTCACGATATGTGCAGAATAAAGAGAAAGACACACATTAAATAGAATTACACTGAAGGGTGGTGAGTGATATGAGAGGGAAGTACAGACTGATGTTTTAACTGAGATCTACAGCAAGACTGGCTGAGCCAGGGTGTGGGAGGAGTGCCTTGGGTGTGTGAAGACCCAAATGCAAGTGTTGGAGAATCTGGAGAACTCATTGAGAGAGGGAGAGAGGGGATGAGAAGGAGGGAGGGTAACAAGAAAGAAGGGAAGGAGGGGGATGGGAAGAAAGGTGGGAGGATGGAGCGAGGGAGGGAGGGAAGGAGGACCAGAAGGAACCGGTTACACATGTTAGGGAGTTGGGAGCTATAGTCCAAGATAGTGATGAAGGTATGAATTCCTAGAAGATGGGAAAAACTGTGTGTATGTGTGTAAATGTATATGTACAGTCGGCTTGGAATTGGTGAGCACTTTGAAGGTCAGGTGCCAAGGAAATACAATTCTTGATTAGACAACTGGTTCATTTTCTTTTTTTATTACTATGGAAAGATAAGTTCCATTCTGGACATATAATGCAGATCCTATAAAACCTATCTTCTGTCTGAGAACTCAGAAGAGGGACACAAACCATCAGCACAGGTGGCATTCAAGGTTGGAGTGTGAAGGGTTTTCCTTAGGAAGAGGAAGCAGAATAGTAAGTATAGCAGCTCATGGTCAAAATTCCAGGCAACACCAATAGTTAACCTTATTTGGAAGAAGATAAGCATCATAGAAGACTAAAAACAAGTAAAACATGCCAGAGTAAAGGAAAACAGAACAGCCTGGAAATGGCTAAACAGTTTGCTCCTGGATGCTCCTTAGACAAAAGGAGACCAGTATAACTTAGCCATTTAACAGAGTTTATCCTCAATGAAATATGTTGAGCAATGAGTGGAGTACTCAACAGTGTGGTCAGCTGCCCCTGGTAGCTGGCTACTGCAGGAATCAGGTCTGGAAAGGGAAAGAGTTGTAGCTAAAAGGGAAGCAATATTTATTTAAAGATAGAAAACTGTGTGTTTAGTTACTGTTAGGCACATGGTGGCTGAGAAAGCAGAAGGAAAGTGTGGTCACCCCTGTGGGTAACACATGAACAGGGTGCAGATGAGTGGAGACTGAATGTGCCAGAAATTTCCTAGTTATTACCTTTTGCTTGCTTCCTCCGTGAA
The DNA here is from genome assembly GCA_004025045.1 of Sigmodon hispidus. Classification (NCBI taxonomy): domain Eukaryota; kingdom Metazoa; phylum Chordata; class Mammalia; order Rodentia; family Cricetidae; genus Sigmodon; species Sigmodon hispidus. Next base: position 29,215 of record PVIH01005249.1, read on the forward strand.
TGGAGGATCTTCATTCCACTTTATTATAAAATACGGTTTCTTTTTATCAGCTTTAAATACCCTCATTATCTTACTTAGCTTTGAAAGCCAGTTTGTAGGATTCAAGGTTTGTTCAGTGGCTCAGATATATACTAAGTATTCATCAAAAAACTATGAATCCATTTCTTTGCAGTTAATTCAGCATTTTAAATTGAACAGAGCCATTCTTAGCTGGATGTTCTTGGATTACCAAGACTTCCATCTTCTAATATCCTTCTGTGGTCCCATGCTTTACATGTAACCGTGTTTATTTTTTACCTTTGAAGTTGGTAGGCTGCTTCCTGTTGCTCTGGCCTGGAAGAGAGGAGCTGTAGCTTGCCCTGAGGTGGAGTAGGTTTCTCATGGGTAAAGATGAAGCTAGGCAGAGGACAGGAGAAGAACAGATGGAGACCTAGGGTGTGTGGATGTTGTACAGTCTCAGAGGAAACGACTCTGAAAATCTTTACCAAACCCCAAGCCCCATTGTTCACTCCTCGTTGGTCACACGCTCGCTCCATATCTGAGCACAATGCCCCAACTGGATGGCACTGTGAGTTCTATAGTTATTAGAAATGAGTTGCTGGAACTTCTAGAGAGTGTATGATTTCAGGGAGAGATCTGAAATTCAAAATGAGATTTCCTGGAGGGAAGGGGCCATATAAAGTAAAATACAGTGAGGTCTCTCTTCATATTTCTCACTCCTGCTATGCTGTGTTTCCAGCTGGTCCGACTGTGCAATGAGGGAGCTCGGAAGATGGAGAGGACAGAGATGATGTACACGATTAATTCCCAGCTGGAATTTAAAATCAAGGTAGCCTTCTGTCTGTGTTTATTACACCACTGCTGCTTAAATCTTATCTAAACAGAGACAGGTGAAGCTAATGAAGTAAATGGGAATTAGCTTGTGAAAGAAGAACAATCAGCTGAAAAGAGCAGCTGACAGAGGACTTCCCAGATGCCTAGGGGAGTCTCCAGGACATGAAGGTATGACGTTTCCTAGGAAACTACCAACCTATTAAAATAGTTGAAGCTGATAGCTGATAAAGGAGAGTCTTCAAGCATTGCCAGTAGGTCCTGCCAAATAATGGGATCCCGTAGGCTGAACCAGGGTGCTCCACTTTGTTTTTTGCAGAAAAACTATTCAATGGACCATTTTTTTTTTTAAAGCGTGTTTTCTTATAGAATTTTTTTTGCATCCTGCTACAGCTTGTGTGATGCTGCTTACGAGCAGATATCAAGGTGCACAGACAAGCACAGAGTGACAGTGAGTGGCAAACCTGGGTTCTGGCTCATTCTTTGTTGAAATTTGTAAATATTAAATAAGCTTATGATTGTGATTCTATTGTGTTACATAGAACACAGATTTAATTGGGCAATTTTAAATGGCCCTATATTTTTCCTAGGAAAGCTTTCTGACTTACACTGTAGTTTCCTGGTGATCAGCATGCCATGGTATTCTGCAGAAGGTACATTTTCTGCCATGGTCCAGAGTTTGGGAGCTGTTGATATGGGACAGCCACAGCCTCTTGTTGTATAAACAAAGTAAATAAAACCCAGAGAACAGCTGTCAACAAAGTCACTCACCTAATGATGGTGAACATCAAGAGGAGTGTGAAATCAGGCCAAGACCCAGGTGCCCTGATTCATGGGGGGTACAAATTCTTCTTCCCTTGTAAGACCCTGACTGCAATCATTTAAATGCAGATTCGTAATTCATAAAACAGATCAACTAATTCAGACCACTTAGAAATGTGGTCTTATTAGTTGGATAATAAGATATAGCTTATTATCTTGGTGGATAATAAGAAACGTTTGTATTCAGTTCATTCATTTTAAAGATGAGTAAATTAGACGTTCAAAGAAATTGATTTGTCCCAGAATTATCCACACAATCTGGTGTGCTGGGTTAAGATAACATCCACAGTATAATGAAGGTCTTAGTGAAGGGCTTTCAACATACAACAAATGTAGACGTCATAAAGGAAAAACAATGCCTAGTTTATTAGGTGAAAATGTCTAAACCTTTTGCTACACAGGAACAATAAAGACAAAAATAGAGGCAGCTAGCAGAAGGGGAAGAAGTAGGTGCAGCTTTGTTCATACAGTATTCATACCATTCTCACATGCAGCGTCAGAGTGTCAAGGCAAGAAGAAGAGACAGACACTGGAAATGACAAGTTAGAGAGCTGCTGCCAGAGAGGGAATGGCAAATGACGATCATGATTCTAAAAAATGACTTTATTTCATTCATAAAGGAATTGTTAATGGGCATTAGGGTAGAAAGCAATCCAGAAGTGTGAGGAGGCATTCTGCTGGTGAAGTTACAGGAGCAGCCTTTTGCAGGTTGCTGATAGACAGGATTGTCACAGTCCTAGAACTTACTGTCAGATTTACAAAGCAAATTACTATAAACTAGTGGTTCTGCTGCTGGGAGTTTATTCTGTATTGGTGAGTATAAGGATCACGTAATTATTCACATAGGAATTGTTTTAGCAGAGCATCAGGAACAATCCAGATACGTATAAGGGACTAAATACAACACCATGAAGCAAAGCAGAACCATCCAACTTTGGGGGAAACAAAGAATGATTGGGGTTTTTAGGTACCTATGAAAGTAATCATATGTATCAAGTTAAAAAAAATAATTGTCAAAACAATGTTTTTGCCAAAGAAATTTCTGGAGAGGCAGGGAAGGATCTGGCATCTTCCATTACCCTTAGAGGCAGGAGTCAGTGGGAACTGAGTAGGTGAGAGAGAATGGAAATAGGAGGCTTTTCCTTTTTTTTTTCTTCTTTTTTTAAATTTTATTATTATGAACAAAGAAGTCACACTTTCTATTCTTATATATCCTTAATCAAGGCCCCTCCCCCTCCCACCACATCAGGTCATTCTCTCTTCTCCACAGCTCCCCATCCCCTCCCTGGGCGGGCAGCAGGCAGTCCGAAGGTCCCACTGCCCCAGTATTGCTCAGTTCAGCCTCCACTCCTGGCAGGTCCAGCTTTAATAGGAGGCTTTTCAAACAGTGCTTCTTACCACATTTTTGTTTTCAAGGGAAACATAGACGTTCTGAATGCTACTCTCAATTTTGGGAGAATAAGTACAATTTTACTATTTCCTAGTAGAACACAAAGACTCTAAAAATCAACCTACTTTAAAACAACAAAGCAATGCAAAAACTCTTTACCCTGTTTCTAAACAAGGAATTGTAGGGTGGCATATATGGCAGAACACCATCATGACTGTCCTTGGTTCAGACCCAGGGCTGACAGGCCATGCCAGGACAGCCTTGTGCTTCCAGAACTCATGACAGTCGGGACCTAACCTGGTGTGTGTGTGTGTGTGTGTGTGTGTGTGTGTGTGTGTGTGTGTAGCAATTCTTAAGCATACTGGTCAGACCTCCCTTAAAAGCCAGTTTGCAAACCTTGGGTTTAGCCATAAGCTTATATCTTTCTTGTTGAATTTGTACACAGCCGATGAACAGCCTTCTTATAAAAGCCCTTTATAAAGTTGGAAAACTATGAAGCCCATTCTTTGTTTTTTCATTTCCTCCTTAATATCCTCAGTTTCCTTTAGCCATTTTTAATCATTCTTCATGTAACAAGATGACATCTGCTATACCATGTCACTGTGCCTGCAGTCTGTGTCCCTAGAAACTTTTGATTATTTTATGGATATATGTTTTTAAATCAAAGTTTTGACACTATGCATTTCTAGTAACTCTTTTTTTTTTAATAAAGAACTCGGTAAAAATTATTTTGTGGTTTTGAGAGTTTTCCAGTTGGCTTGTACAAAACTGAATAGAGGAAAAGCAGAATATAATTTCTTGGATGCAGCGTTTTGCATGAGATTAAGAGGTTCCTTAGAAGAACTTCATTTTCATAGCCAGAAAGTGGAGTGAATTTTCCAGGGATGTGTTTACACAGTGGAAACTCAATAAATTTAAAAACAGGTGCTCTCAAGAAAATGACTGAGTAGATTTCTGTAGACAAAACATAGGTTTTATGAGTTTTTTTTCCTTGAAAAATTCTTTTGTGGTTCACAACATGAACACAGACATTTAGATGTTTCTTGGTAACTGCAGGTATCTATAGATTTCCTTGTTTATATTCTACTCTGAGATATTCATAATAATAACAAATAACTAAGTTGTTTAATTTTTAAGTGACTCTAGTTTTTGTTTGTTTGTTTTGTAGTTCAGAGTTAATAGAAGAGTTATAATTTTGTGACCCAGTAACATTTTCTTGTGGTTTCATTTTGGTATGGACAAACTAATAAGTTTTTATGTTGAAAGGTAAATGTGGATTTTCTCCTGGAGAATGTGCTTTATGAAATTGCATTTTGCCATATTTGCCCATAAAATAATGATGTCTTTTGTTGTAATGTTTTACTGGCCTTCACCTGAATGTGGGCACTGAGGTTTCCTCTCTTTATAGCCTTTCCCCCTGGTCTCCTCTTCCCGGTGGTTGGTGAAAAGAGGGGAGCTGACAGCCTACGTGGAAGACACGGTGCTATTCTCAAAAAGGATGTCCAAACAGCAAGTTTACTTCTTCCTCTTCAATGATGTGCTCATTATCACTAAGAAGAAGAGGTGAGCCAGTCCAGTGTTGCCTTATACGGTACCATCCTCCAAAAGCCTGAGTGCTGGATGTATACTTCCTAAGTGTTGGATCAAAGTCACGTCCATCCTTCATTGTTTCTAAATACAAGTTCAGTTAGGCCTTGCATCATTATGAACCTCATAATCCCAGCCACCCACAACTGAGCTTTTACGGGGTACCAGCCCTCGTTCTGGGCATCTGACATACCCACATCACTCAGTTCTTCTGCCATGCCTGCGGAGGCTGAGCTCTATTCCTACAGCATTTTTCACACTTATCTTTTCTTAGAGCATTTGGATAAATTAAAATAAATGGTTAAGATCATGCTAGGGGTAATTCTGATGTGCCTTGTGACTTAATTTAGAAGATGATCTTAATGGTTACTCTGCTATGTGTTCATGAACAGCAAGGTATTGAGTGTGCTCCCTTCCTGGGAGAATTAAATACCTCAGTTGATTGGCAAGTTCTTTTCTTGTGCTTTGCATTTATGTCCTTTGAGGAGGTGACCAGAAGGAATACCAAACAAGCCTTATCTTTACAGTTTTGTTATCTCAAACAGTTCCCATTCTCAGGACACACACACACACACACACACACACACACACACACACGCACACGCACACGCACACGCACACGCACACACACACACACTCCTTATCTCTGCCTTTTTCCAGGGAACATTCTCTGTCATAGTGTTATCACATGATGACACTACTCACATATGGGTATGTTTCCTATTGGTATAAGATACATTTTACATCTTTGTTAGACTATAGAAAATAAAATAAAAATAAATAATGGAAATAAAAAACTAAAAATGGAAATAAAAAGGAAAAACTGTGGGTCATTTTTATGTATAAAAGAAATGGGATGAACTGATGGCATATGATAGAACAGGTAGCTCAGAGAGTAAAATTTAACAGTAGAAGTAGACTTTCTATGAAAATATTAAATACATGTCCAAATTCATCATGGGATATATCTTCTATTATGAGTTCTGAGTTGCTGACTTTGTTGTGTTGACTGATGAGTCAAAATAAAACAAAACAGAGATTGAGTTTCTTATTTAATCAGACTATATTCTGAATTATTTAGTTGTATACTGTCTTAGGATTTCTGTTGCTGTAAAGAGACAGCATGACCATTGCAACTCGTATAAAGAAAAACATTTCACTGAGGTGCCAGCTTACTGTTCAGAGGTTGAGTCCATTATCCTCATTGCAGGGAGCATGGCAGTATATAGGCACACATGTCCCAGAGAAGTAGCTTAGAGTCCTACATCTCTCAGGCAACAGGAAGTGGTCTGTGTCTCACTGGGTGGTATCTTGAACATATATGGGATCTCAAAGCCTGCCCCCAGAGTAAGATACCTCCTCCAAGAGGGCCATACTCCAACAAAGCCACACCTTCTAATAGCCACTCTCTATGAACTTACGGGGGCCAATTATATTCAAACTGCCACCTATTCCTAGGACAGTAAAACAGGACCTTGGGCGATCTACCCCCAAAAGCACTCCAGGAAGAAAGGGTTTATTTTATTTTACATCTCCACATAATTGTTCACCACAGAGAGAAGACAGGACAGGAACCCTGAGGTCAGAATTGATGCTATTGTTGGAGGAGTACTGCTTACTGGCTAGCCCAAAGCTTACTTATACCACCCAGTACTACCTGCCCAGGAATGGCTCTGCCTGCCATAGGATTAACCCACCAACATCAATCATTCATCAAGAAAATGCCCCACAGGCTTGCCTACAGGGTAGGGGTATTTTATTAGTTGAGGTTCCGTCCTCCCAAAAGCCTAGCAAATACAGGATGTTTTCTTGACTTTTATAAAGACTTTTTTTTTTAGAGTTGTTGGGGTTTTAGACAGTTTCTCTAGTTAGCTCAGGCTAGCCTGAAGCTCACTATGTAGTCAATCATTTCTGCCTTTTTTTTTTTAAATGCTGGGATTACACTGTGCTTGACTTTCAACATGAAGTAAGTTTTAGGGAGCACAAATATGTGTGTCTCTTCTAGTGTTGGACTCTTGATTTCTACCATCTTCCAGCTGTCTCAGTGGACTGAGAGCTTTAACTTTGAGTTGAATGATAAAATACAATACCATGTCAATTTTGAATATTAGAGTCTTTTGACTGGGTTGACTGACAAACTGATGACAGTTAACATCTTTAGAGATGGCTCTAAAGCCAGCGTCATGCAGCATTTATTCTTGAATATGCACGGAACTAGTCAATAAATACAGAATTAAGGCAGATATCTTCTTTAGCAGCTGATTTTGCTCTTCACAGGTAGCTTTGCCATTATATTTCATGTTGATCCAATTATTGCCAAATTTATGTGCTTAAGTATTTTTTGACATTGTAATCTTAATGGCAGAAAGAGCAAGGCATATATTCCCAGTGGAGAGGGCAACCTAAGAGCCTAATTAACTTTTGGCAAAACTGGTATCTTCTTGCCCCATCAATAAGTTCATCATGTGTCTAAAGTACTCTCAACTGAGGAAATACCATTAGAGACTGCTTGCTCATGAGTCAGTGGGAAAGAGGCTTGATAAACAGGCTAGGTTTGAAATGAACAGTATGTACTGCTGTATTTACACAGTAGCTTCAAGGAGGCAACTGCAGATGCTTTGCATGCCAGAGGCAGCAGCAAAGGAGATATAGCTGCTTTGAGTCAGACAATAATTCAGACGTGTCTACAAGGGAGAGATAAAGAATCATTATCTGTGCCAGCTCTCTAGGGATGATCCAACCACCCACGGGCTGATTGAAATTATACGGTTTATGCAGGGAGTTTAGCTGCTGGGACTCCAGTGATTTTTTTTTTAGCATAGGGTGGCTTTCTGTCTAGCTATTCAGAGTGGTTCCAAGGGAAGACCATTGTTCTTCCTCCTGTCGTACAGACTGGTAGATAGAGTATACTATACACATTTCCTAGCTCGCTGAGTGTGTGGCCCTTCAGCATAATAGCTGGTGTTTACAGAGCTGGACTTGATGGTCAGTCCCATAGGGTTGTTTTCAAAGACAGGTCTTCCTTCCCTTCCTCTCTCCCTCCCTCGCTGCTCCCTCCCTCTCTCCTTCCCTTCCCTTCCTTCCTTTGTACTTTAGCTAAGAAGAAAACATAAAAATGTTTATCAGGTCTAAGATGCTTGTTAGTCATTTTATTAATAGTTAATTCTATTCTACAAAATTTCAAAGGGATGCATCTAATTTGACTAGTTTTGATGAGAAAGTGAGTTCTTTGTTATTTGAAGCTGTGACTGGAAGCTACCTGGATTCCACTAGATCCGGACCTCAGTGGTGCTGACATGGGTCCTGTGTCTTTGTTGTGGGGTGGTCCTGTGATGTAGTGTTGAGCAGTATCTCTGGCCTCTAGTCACTGTATGCTAATAGCCCCTCTTCCCACTGTGATAATCTCACATCTCCCCTGGTGGAAGCCACTTCAGAGGATCCCAGACCTTAAACCAGTTTTACTTTCTGACTACCATGGGTGCATGTGTCAGTGCATGGCTTGACACAGCAGTCATAGTAACACTGTATTATAAACGTGATAGGTTGCCAGATAGTAGTAGATTAATATGCAACATATAGTAGCTGATATGTGCCAATAATAACACGATAAACTGGCTCTTGACTATACACACATGTGCAGTCCTATGGAGTTAAGTAGGGTAGGTCCTACTTTTGAAATGTGTAAACTGAATCTAACACCTTAGTTAATTAAAACTCCTTAAGTTTGTGAGGTAGTTTATTCTTTTATTTTCATTTAATGCCTTGTATTAGCTTGAATTCTAATTGGTCTTAATAATAAAAACCTGGAACTAGATATGAGGTCAATGCTGAAAGATCTGAGAGACAATGGAAGCAGCCACAGGAGAAACTTACCTCTACTGAATCCTCAGCCAGAAAGGGGCTGAGTTCCTGTCTCCTTCTGGCTTATATTCTTCTCTCCACCCACCTAACCATATCTCTTCTTGTCCCCACCTCCCATGTACTGGGATCAAAGGCATGAAATGTCAAGTACTGGGATTAAAGGTGTGATTTAGGCAGTTGAGATGTGGTGGATGTGTGGACTTGTCTTTTTGTGTGTGTCTCTCTGAGCCTTTTCTTGTGTATTTTTGTGGTTCACTTTTGCTTTGGCTCAGACTTCAGGAAGGATATTTATGTCTTTCTCTGTTTGGATATTGTCTTTATAAATAATAAACTCTCATTCTCCTTGTCTCTTTCTCTTCCTCCCTTTCAACACATATCTCCAACTAGCCTCTAACTCCCCCTGTAGCCAAGGATGACACTGTGCTCCTGGTCTTCCTGCCTCCACCTTCAGAGTGTTAAGATTATGGGTGTGGACCACCACAGTTTCATATGCTTCTGGGACTAGAACCGAGGACATTGTACAGGATAGGCAGGCACTCTATCAACTCAGCTACCTCCCAGTTCCTAAATAAACACTAATAACTTCAGCTTCATAAAAACAGACTTGTGCCTTCATTAGTGATGTGGCTTCTGACATTTTCTGGAACATCACCCATATACTTCTCTATAAATGCTGCATAGCTTCAATTCACAAAATTTAAGACTATTTGTAAAACTATTCCACAGAGGCAATTTTTACTTGCTTCTGATTTTTATTATACAGCTGATGAGTGTTTTAGGCTACCAGTAAATGTGTCCTCATGTAAAGGATTTAAGCAGTAAAAATACAGAATTGTCACCCTATCTCACACTTGCAGGCCCAAAACAAAACCAGAGAAATGAAGCAGGTTTGGGAAATCATGCATGCTCTTTTCTTATTGGGAACTCATGTTGAATCATTTACTAGGCTTTCAGCAGAATTCCCAAATAACAGTGGATCAAATAGTAGTGATGTTTGGTTTTCACATGATACATGAAGGATGGAAGTCCAGGCTTATTCATTATTCATTAACCCTAAGTCCAGGCTTCTTTAGGTTCAGTAGGGTTATGTCTCCGAGCTGGGTCAATGAAATTAGAGCTGGATAGATACCAGATAGTGACAGTCAGGCCTCAGAACCCCTTTCTGATAGAGTGCCCTTTAACACAAGTTGCTTGGGAGACTGAGAAGAGTTCCTTGAAAGTCACAACACTTTGCTTTTAGGATAGATGGATGATGAGGGACAGTGACAGAAGATTTAGACTCACTTCCTTTACCTAACATTGGTTCACTGAATATCTGCTTGGCAGGGCTTCTTTGTTCCCAGCAGCCCAGGAGCACTTGCCAGACACTTAGAGCAGACAGGTAGATGGGTCTTCTCAGGGTATTAGTATTAGGCATAATACTAAAATCATGCCGAAACCTATGCAGTCTTGATTTATTTTCTATTTGTCTCTTAATTTTCTACCCTTTCACCACGAGCCATGCTGTTTTCAGTTACTTCTACATAGATTAGCAGTCACTGATAAGAGCATGTATTAGTGATCATGTGCGGCTTATAGTTCTCTCTACCCTGAGTGTATATGCACTATGTCACCATTACCATGGTCACCTACAATCATTGAGATGTTACAGATAACGACACTGATGAAAATACATAAAACTGAGAATCTATCATTGAGAAATCTGTATTGCTACAGAAAATCTAAAATTTTATGACAGCAGAAAAAAATCACATCTCTTGGGGCTTCACTGCATGCACTGTATTGCAGGACACTTTTCAGGAGTTGTTCTGTACTCTATCAGCATTTGGGCCCAGGACTGCAATCAGTCTGATAGACTTGGCAGCAAGCACCCCTACACACTGATCCATATCAGGAGCCCAGAAGAAAAGTGTATAGCTATGGGTACTTATATCCTGTAAGAGATGCAACAGGGAACTGGGGGTAGGGGTGGGGTGATCAAAATACATTATGTATACTGATGAAATTCTTAAAAAATAAACTATAAATATAAAAACTAAAAGATAGGATATAATACACATATATATTAGCCATCAGCTGGGTATTAAGGTATATATGTAGGTCTAATTTTGGTTTAGACTTTAGTGCCATCCCCTCAATAGCTCATTCAATATATGCAAATACTTTCAATCTGAAAAATTCTAAATTCCAAAACACTTCTGACCATGCTGTTTGGACTCACTGTACTCAACTTATGTATGTTTAATCAGAGCCCTGGTAGCCTGAACCTCTGTAGTTACTGAAGCTCAGTTTGTTTTCATTATTTCATTTTCTAAAATTTTCCCACATTCTTTGTTGTCTTTAGGAAGAAATACTGGAGACGTTTTACATTTTTTTTTTGAGAATTTCACACCTGAGTACTCTATATAATTTCTAGCCCTCTCTCTTCCCTATCCGACTCTTTCCATGTCTCCACCCCATATTCCTACAAACTTATGACCACTTTCTCTTTATTATTGCTGTCTATACAAGTGACATATAATATTTCAAACTACTGAGTCCATTTTGTGTTGCTTGAATGTTTATGTGTGTAAGGCTGCCTACTGGGGATTAGACAGCCTATCAGGAGGCTCCTAACTGGAGAAAACTAATTCCTCTTCCCTTTGCAGTCATTGATTGCCTATAGTTCTTTACCTAAGAGAACTAGATGCCTTGTGACACTTCTCCTGTCCACGCTTTATGTTGACTGGGCTGATTTTGTCATTATGAAGGTCTTAAACAGGCAACCCTGCTGTTGAAGTTTCACGTGTGCAGCTTCCCCTGGTCATATCTAGAAAATACTGCCTTGCAGTGGGCATTCTCATCCTCTGACTCTTACAGTTTCTCTGTTCTCTTGTAATGTTGCCTCTGATTTACGGGTTGCCTTGTACAAGAATCCATCCATTGGGGTCAGTTGTAGCTCTATGCCTTCAAGTCCTGTGTGCAAAGTGGATGGTGTCTTCAACAATAGATTTGTACCTTCAGGTTCTGGGAGGCAAGCAAAGGTAATAGCAATAGCCTGTATTGTTTTGGGAGTCTCTTGAAGGCCCCCCGACCAACAAGTATAGAAGATTTTTTTGCTTAGCCCTGGAGGATTTTTTAGATTATCTATGGCTTTTAAGGGGAGCATTGTCACCCCATATGGAAGAACTCCATTTAAACCACTCACGAACACGAACACACCTTATGCGTGCAAATTTAAGTAAACCTATAAAGTATTTACCTATATTGTATTAAAACATCTTTTTTTCCTCCATCCCCCTCTGCATTACCCTTCCTCTGTCTTTCCTAAAGTCTCTCCCCATTTTCTGCCTTGTTCCCTTCAGAGCATCCCAATACCCCTTTCCAAAAAGCTTCTTCTCCCCCAACATGATTTCCTTTTACTTTTCTGGTTTCTATGGTTACTCCAGGTTATACACAGCTGAAGATTCAGAGCTGGGATCCACAAGTAAGAGAGAACATTCAACATCCATCTTTCTGGGTCTGAGTTACCTCAATCAGTATATTTTCTAGTTCCTGCATTTGTATTTTATGCAAAATTGCATACCTGAATGATATTCCTTTGTGTGTATGTACCACATTTTCACTATCGGTTCATTAGTCAAGGGGCATGTAGGTTGTTTTCATTTCCTAGCTACTGTGCATAAAGCAACACTGAGAATGGCTGAGCTAGTATTTCTGTAATAGAATATCAAGTCCTTTTGGCATGTGCCAAGGAATGGTAAAGCTGGGCTGCACAGTAAAGCTCCCTATAGCATTCTGAGAGGTTCCCACACTGAATGCAGAGTGGTGACACCAGTTTGCAGTCCTACCAGCAGTCAATAAGGGCTCCCTTTCCTCACATCCTCACTACCTATGTTATTAATTTTATTTGATCTCAGACATTATGACCAGGTGAAGATAAAATTTCATAGTAATTTTGCTTCCCATTTCCCTAGTCTTTGAAAATGTGAAACATGACACATTTTTGCTTTTACTTAAGAGCTGCCTGTTTGGATACCTCGCCTGCTTTTTAAATTGGGTTATTTGTTCTCTAGGTTCTTTTGTTCTGTATTTTTTTGTTGTAGTTGTTTTGGGACTGTTATTTTTTTTGAGATCTTTGTATTTTGATTATTAATTTTCTGTCCGATTTATAGCCGAAAAGGTTCTGTCCTCTGTGGACTTCCTCTTCCTGATGAACATTAACTCCTTTTTTTTTTTTTTTTTTTTTTAGAAAATGTTTCTCCATTTTAAAGTGATTTTCCAGTTTTCCTACATACAGGAGAAAACCAAAACGGTGGGGAGACAGGGGATGGGGTTGGGGTGGAGGGTTGATTCTCCTTCAAGGCACTCTCTTTAAAGCTGTAGATTCTTCTCCTTGATGCCTGCTTCTTAAATCTGGGTTTTATAAACAGAGCTCTGCTCTGTAACAAACAACCTCCTGGCTGGATTCTCTGTAGTGGTACCACCAGATCACCATCATGAGGTCAGGGTCTTACTCTAGAGCTCAGTTCCTGTTAGTTTTGAATGCCCAGTGACTTTAGGCAGTGTAGACTCCCAGGAACTTGGCCTGAACTACTTCCATCCTGCCATAAGTTTTTCTGTGAATAGTGTTCTTTCCTATTATACAAACCTAAAGCCACTTGACATCAGTTGTTTTTCTCTGCAGAAAAAAAAAAAAATTCTTGGGAAATCAACCTCAAAGTATTCTGATTCAAATCACTTTTGCTCCAGGTGCTCTAAGCATTTGTGCTGCTGATCACTGTAGCATTTGCTTCTTAATTGAAGACACTGAGATGGGCAAGAAATGAAAGAATGATTTCCATCTTTGTTTGATTTTTTTTTCTCATTGCCCCACACTCTTTATTACACTGGCGTCACAAAGTATTTTGACATTGCTACACCCTGTTGGAAGCACCACTGCTGAGCAGCATGGTATCACTGCCTGGGGTCACAAATAGTTAGGTTCTGTTCCTGGCCAAGTGACCTTCAGTATATCATTGTCTCTCTCTGTAAAGAGAGAATAACAGAGTCATCTTTATTGTGGTATGTGTTTAAATTCTGTAAGACAGTATACAAAGAGTCTTCTTAGCAGTTTCAGCAATCCCTATGAAGTAACAGATGCTATCAACATTAACTTAGTATTGTGTATATCACTCTAAAAATGCTTACCACAAATGAATTATTACCCCTGCACTCTATTTTATTGTTTAAAAACTAGTCTAAAATCTTCATGCCATGTTTCAAATCTGAAGGCTGTGGCATACTGCAGGATTAGGCATAAATTTATAGCCTTTGAAATTGGAGGGATTTAGAAAAAAGTGCCTGTCTCTCCCCATCACCCACCACAGCCATCAGGTGAGTGATAATTAGTGATATACTCATTCTTCAAAAGAAGTGTGAATGGTGAGTGCTTTTGTG
>PVIH01005249.1:43223-127038 GCA_004025045.1 Sigmodon hispidus
TTTTTTTTTTTTTTTTTTTTTTTTTTTTTTTTTTTTTTTTTTTTTTTTTTTTTTTTTTTTTTTTTTTTTTTTTTTTTTTTTTTTTTTTTTTTTTTTTTTTTTTTTTTTTTTTTTTTTTTTTTTTTTTTTTTTTTTTTTTTTTTTTTTTTTTTTTTTTTTTTTAACTTTATTTATTTGCCTTGGTGTTTGCCTGGAACTGGAACTACAGACAGTTGTTAGTTGCCATGTGGGTGCTGGGAATCGAACCCGGGTCCTCTGGAAGAGCAGACGGTGCTCTTAACCGCTGAGCCATCTCTCCAGCCCCGGAAGTGTTTTTTTTAGCACCATACCTTGCTGCGGACTGGGGAGCACTTCTATGGTAGCCAGCCTCCGTATCCATGAACTCAGTGAGTGGGTAGATGGAAAATAAGGGCTGGGAGCTGCTATACTCTGCTTGTACAGATTATTGTTATTCTTTGGATGTCATAGCATAGCAATTATTTTCTTAGTATGCTAGTTATTATAGGTAATGCAGAGCATATTTTAAAATATGGCATGTGAAGGTTATAGGCAAATATGCAACTTAACCTATTCAAAGGTTTGAAGTCTTTGAAAGTTCCTAGAACCAGTCCCCACAAGATAGTAAAGGACAACTAAACTCTGCATTTTTTATTTTCCTAGTATAAATCAATGACAACACGCCTACACTAGCGTGGGGTGATTCCTATAATCTGGGATGGCTGGGAGGCTGTCCACTTGTTTTCTGGTTGTGCTGTGTGCTGGAATCTCTAGCAAAGGTTCACACCTCTTAGAACTGAGTCTCTGTGTCTTTTCTTAGACAAGAATGATCGGTGTAACAAGTGCTGGGCTGCAGAGCCTGGCTGTCCTGCAGTCTCTGGCCATCTTTTTTGGTGGTGTTAAATCACAATGGATGCTTTTCCTACCCGTGAAGGAGATCCTCACTTCTACTCATTGTTATCCTCCAGACAATGGATAGGAAGTGTGTGGCATGTTTGTTAGTCTTGGGAGCTATTTTGAGGAACTGAATATGAAAGGTTATTTGAAATCAGCCTCAGTGTAAATATTGCTTCTTTGCTAGTCAGAGCTCTTGGCAAATTGTGAATCTCTTGATGTGAGCATTTCATTTGAATCCTGCCTAGTCCAATTACCCATTGGCAGGGTATATGTAATCATCAGGCCTTTAAAAAATTCTCAGGCAGTTTAAATGGATGGTATTCTTTTTTTTTTCTTTAAACTTTATTTATTTATTTATTTATTTATTTATTTATTTATTTATTTATTTATTTGCCTTGGTGTTTGCCTGGAACTGGAACTACAGACAGTTGTTAGCTGCCATGTGGGTGCTGGGAATCGAACCCGGGTCCTCTGGAAGAGCAGACAGTGCTTTTAACCGCTGAGCCATCGCTCCAGCCGCCGTATGGATGGTATTCTATTAAGAAAAAAAAAAAAAAAAGAAGCTAACATCTGGTGTGATCCAAAAGTGATTGTAAGGCCTATACACGCCAAGGAGTGTATATCTCACTTAATCCCTACAACAACCTGGTGCCTTGGACTGGCACCCCACCCATGTTCACAGCACCCTGCCTGAGTTCACAAAGCACGTGTGATGGGCCAACTCTAAGCAGGCCTTCTGACTCAGTTCTGTATGCTCACCTGCTATGCTGAAATCCATTACTTCTGAAAATTCCATAAAACTAATTGTTAGATGTGTCCTAAGCCAGGCTTTCCATGTGAAATCAGTCCCGATCAGGAAGATCAACTTGTTTTGTTTTATTTTAATCTCTTAGCATGAAGTAAGTCCCAGCATTGTTAAATGTCCTCTGTCTCAGCAAAGTTTGACTGGAGTATTTTAATGCCAGTTAAGCACAAAAGCAAGTGTAGGGGTTTTGAAATCATGCTACTGGATGAGCAAAGGAAACAAGTTGAAATCTGCAGAGGAAGAGCTCCTGTACAAGCCCTGCAGGAAAACACAAAGAAGTTCTTTCATTAATTGCAATCTTGTAAGCTTCTGGCCTCAGCAATCCTGGGAGAGTGGCAGAGCCATGACATCCCTGTGAGAAAAGGCTGTAGAAGGATGGCTCTGTAAAGGATGCCTGGAAAATGTCATGGAAGGCCTTAAGAGGGATAGCATTTCAGAATGCCACAGGTACATGCCACCATTGACTTCTGTGCTGACATCCAGAAGAACAGTGCCAATGCCCCAAGCCCTGTATTTCATGGGATGCTGGGCCATAGTGTCCTTGGAGAACCATTTTCCTAGCCTGTGAGTCCTGGTCTGGAGAAGCACAGGCAATGTCTGGCTCAGGAGACATTTGTCTTTGTGCTGGAGTGGTTTCTGTTTGGGTGATTTTTAGGACAAAGGCTGTATGAATGTGTTAGACAAAAACCTGTGGAAAAGGCATACTGAATAGATTTTAAAAAACCTTGCCACTACCCTGAGGATATATACTGGGAATCAGTGTGTTGCTTTGGATAAATATCTATAACACCTCTTTTTCTTAATTTAAAGTTTTTATAAGAGGAAAACTTGAAAGTGTTGCTTAGATTTCCATCAGTCATACTTGGTCCATGTCATAGAGTTCTTAGGACAGTATGTGAAATATGCAAGCATTTTCCTGGTGTTAAAAACAGTAGAGAAGCTGTTCTTTACAGTGCAGTCATTGGCCTTTCCTGCCAACACTTCTTTTCTTTTGATCCATTTTGGTCAAGCATAATTCCTCCTTTCCTGGCAACAAAAGCAGGTATCTAGGATGATAGCTAATAAGGGTTAAGGTCATCCACTATCCACCTCATTAGGACTCTTACAGATGTGGACATATGCAGTCTTAGGATTCAGCCTGCCTTAAGGAATGAAATTTGAATGCAATTTTTTAATCAATGTCAGATGTTTCTCCAAATCTCCCCAAATTATTTATTGGTTATCAGTTCCTTACATGTTTGAAAAAATCCCCAACTGTATCATTTAATAAGTTCCTAGATATATTTAAACCAATTAGGAACTCATCCATCTATTTCAGTAGTGCATCTGTCAACTTATGGCCACCCCTCCTTGTACTACTATAGATTACAAAGGTCTTAGCATGTCCAAGGGTCAATTCATTCTCATCTTGTTAGCTGTCTGTGCATGCTTATTTTTCTACATGATTTAAAAATAATGCAGCTAGCCCCTTTACTCATCTCTCCCCACAAAACCATTTTTGGATCTGCATTTGGGTTGATTGGATTAAAGTTACATTAGAAAGAACAGATATGGGGGCTGGAGAGATGGCTCAGCGGTTAAGAGCACCGTCTGCTCTTCCAGAGGACCCGGGTTCGATTCCCAGCACCCACATGGCAGCTAACAACTGTCTGTAGTTCCAGTTCCAGGCAAACACCAAGGCAAATAAATAAATAAAAATGTTTAAAAAAAAAAAAGGAAGAAAGAACAGATACGTTTATTATATTAGGGTTGTCTTTATATAGAAAATTCTGATAAGCTTCATTATAAATATCCAAATAAATAAATAATAAATAAATTTCAAATATGAGTAGTGTCCTAACCTTCCTAGAAATTAAGGGACAAGACATTAAAATACTCCATTATCATTCACTAATAATAAGTGCTGACCAAGCATGTATGAGGCCCCGGATCCATTTCCAGCACCACAAAAAAACCTTCTTTAAAATCAGACTTATGTCACATCACCATAGAGAGGTGTGGCATATATTCAGATACTGTCTGAACATCTTAACACAATTCCTTCTAGAAGGGAAAATAACTGTGATCTGTGTTTAGCATCAGATTCTATTCTCTGTGAATAGTTACTTTCTTTTCTTTTTATGGTGATTGTTGTTTAAGATAATAATTTAAAGAAGGAGAATGTGGATAGAGGTTATTAGGACTTCAAGTGGGTTTTAGCAGGAAGACTCCTCATTGTTTAAGACACAGAGCAACAGACCTCTGGGCTGGATTGGGTCCCTGCATGGAGCCAGGAGCCTGAGCATCTGCAGAGCATGTTTGACACAATGGAAGGAAGTCTCTAAGTAAACTCCTTGGGACAAGGAAAGGTGCTTTGTCCGTTTGCCTTTTTCTGAGCAATTCAACTTCCTAATGACATGATCCAAATTGTTTCAGAAACTGTGTCAACCATCTGTTTGTGAAATGATGGAGACAAACATGGGGAAGTCTAATTAGAGTCAACTTCCCCAAGGAAGGGAATGTTTCTTTCCCACCCCATTCAGCCCTTGGGGACCTGAGTGAGCAGAAAGGGAAGGCTGGACTGGAGGTGTCTCTTCTTCTCTGTACACAAGGACACTGTAGTCAGTTGTCCTTCTAAACTGGGGAGAAATTGCAAGTGCTGACTAACAGAAGAGGGAGTTTCATGCATTACCTAGCAGCCTCAGAGGCAGGGGAATAATTAATGGCCCTTATTCTAAACCTTAGAGAGATTAAGTATCTGTATGTGAGTGTATCAGAGAACATACCAGAAGTATCTTACAAGACTGAGCCAGCCAGGCAGTAGTGTCAAATGCCTTTCATCTCAGCTCTTGGGAGGCAGAGGCAGGAAGATCTCTGTGAGTATGAGACCAACCTAGTCTATAAAGGGATTTCCAGGACAACCAGGGCTGTTGCACAAAGAAACACTGTGTGTGTGTGTGTGTGTGTGTGTGTGTGTGTGTGTGTGTGTGTGTATGTGTGGGAGTAAGCCAGACACTTTGTAGTTTTTGTTTCACTGGATTTGAAGGTAGCTAACCAGGATAAATAGCCAATTTAACTTTACTACATGATACCAAGGTTTTTTTTCATATGAAACCCACTTTTAAAAAGCAGTAAAGTGTTAGATTCTATATTATTATATAATGCAAAAGTTTATTGTCTAGATAATAATTTTGGATGGGTGATCAAAAATCACTTAAAAGACAGACAGAAAACATCTTTCTTGGAGACTGCTATGGATTTAGATATATAAGCTAAGTTCTTCATTCAGAGATAGTTTGGACAAACACTGGAGGTGAAATTCCATAGCTGTGAATAAGATGACCACAGCTTTACCACCCAAAGTGAACATCTGAAGGGCTAACTGGTCTAAACTGGGTCAAGCAACTACTTTAGCTTGTAATCAGTGGCATTATACTTGTTGCTTAAAGGAACAATTAATGCACATTTTAAAAATGTATCTGCTTGGGCCTTTAATTCACCAACCATCCTATGGCAACCCTTCTGGGAAAGATGTAGGTCCCCTGTCCTCAGCTTGTTTGCACATGGCCTAATTCTTACCTTGAACCGGTGGGATCTGTGCATTTGGACTTGGGTTCCTGGGAAAGGTGTTTAACTTTTTAGTGATGGATAGTAGTTGTTTTTTTGAAATACCAAAGCTTTTTTGTTCTTTTAAAAATATAAATGTCCTTTAAAAAATTCAAAGCAGGGGCTGGAGAGATGGCTCAGCGGTTAAGAGCACCGTCTGTCTGCTCTTCCAGAGGACCAGGGTTCGATTCCCAGCACCCACATGGCAGCTAACAACTGTCTGTAGTTCCAGTTCCAGGCAAACACCAAGGCAAATAAATAAATAAATAAAGTTTTGGGGGCTGGAGAGATGGCTCAGCGGTTAAGAGCACCGTCTGCTCTTCCAGAGGACCCGGGTTCGATTCCCAGCACCCACATGGCAGCTAACAACTGTCTGTAGTTTCAGTTCCAGGCAAACACCAAGGCAAATAAATAAATAAAGTTAAAAAAAAAGAAGAAAAGAAAAAAAGAAAAAAATTCAAAGCATTGATGAAATGAAATCTGATAAGTTAAATAGGTTTGGGAGATGAGGTTTTGGTGAGCTAGAGAGATGTGTACCAGGTAGAGCATGGTGTGTCTCCGCTGATTTTGGAATGCAGGAGAGGCTGTGTTTGATGGTAATACTGAGCATGGGTAGGTGGCTGGTTTTTTGATTTTGGAGGGTTTTTTTTGTAATATTTAGGTAAACACTGGAAGATAGTAATTCTGAAAATGAAGAGAAGTAAAGACTAAGCATCATGGATTATATTTGTCTCCTGGGAACTCAGCCGAGTTTTGTGAGTGACAGCCAAGTTCCGGGAGGGATGACTGAGTTCTGTGAGGGACAGCCTAACAAGTAAAAGTACCTGAAGCTGGAGGTGCCTAAGCTTAGTTGGCAGTAATCATGTGCATACCCTTCTGACTTTTGTTTCTTTGGGAGGAACTGTGACATCAATGCAACTGTTATTATTATTCAGGGCCTACCGAGCCATCCCACCCACCCATTCCTACAGTATTAGTTTTTTGTTTCTCAGTCTACAGAATGATTTTTGATAGGAAACGAGTGTCATTGCCATCCAGTGATGATCTTTTGCAGCTTTAGATTTGAACCTAAGAGAGACTAGTAGATAGGAAAAAAGAGAATAGCATCATAACTTAATATCTCTCTCCTGGGAATTCAGTCCTTGAGTTCTACCAGGAACAGCCTAACAAGCAAAACTGCCCGAAGCTGGAGGTTCAGAAGCCTAAGCTCCTTTACTACTGGGTTTTTGTTACTGTTATTGGCATGTTGCTTCTGTTTTAATGGGTTATTTTTTTTTGTTTTACAGGAGTCTCTGTTTGTCCCTCTGCCTCTCTCTCTTTCTCTGTGAGTGTGTGTGTGTGTGTGTGTGTGTGTGCGCGCGCGCGCGTGCGCGCGCACATCCTGACTCCCAGGCTGTTAGATTTACTGAGATGTCCTGACACTGTAAACATTTTCTGTCCTGCTAACAATTGACCTTTGTTTCTAGTAAACAAGGTCGTTTAAAGATACAACCATGTTTGACTGTAAGGTGTCTGTCCTGCCTTCCTCCTCTGAGCATTACGTGTACTTTGAATAATAGGTCTCATTTTAGATGTGAAAGCTTCCATATATTTCTGGGTGTGGCAGCCCAGGGCAGCTTTAGAGATCTTCTTGTCATGGGAATTTGCAGTGAATACAGACATGACCCTAACAACAGATTTAGTTTTTAGAGATTTTGTTTTTAGAGATGGAACCTGTATGTGCTGTTTTCTGAGTAGAAAATCTAACAAACTAAATAGACAAAAAATAAAAATAAAAGTAAAGTTTCCTAAGGAAGGTTACTAGGCCGAATGTTTACTACTAAATAAAGAAGGCTCTAGAACTTTTGAACAAAATGTATTGTTCTGAAACCCTTAGTATATTTGGACACAGGGAGTTTTCTTTCAGGTCTTCTAAGTTCATATATTTATATTTGCTATTAGGGGAGATAATGTCATTGTTCTTAGAGTTTATTAGAATTTATTGCAGGGTCATCTGTTTCCTTAGCAGTGGAGGTTTATCTGCAAGAATGGAAGAGAGAAGAGGGCTGTGTACAGCTAGATTTGGAATTTGCCAGGCAAGTACAACCAAGGGACATGAATTTGGAAATGATTCTAGTTAGGTACAACGAATCTAGGCTGAATAATTTGATATGCATGAGGGAAAGGACATGAAGAGTTAAGAAACATAGGAAGAGGGCATAGAATCAATGAGAAGGACTGGTAGGTTGCATAAGTCTGGGAGAGGAGGTTTTGGTGAGCTAGAAAGATGGCTACCAGGTAGAGCTCGGTATGTGTAGGCTGATATTGGAATGCATGAGAGACTTTGTTTGACGGTAATGATAAATTACAAGTAGGTGGTTGAGATAGGGGGTCTGTGGCCTCCTCTGTAGGGGAGGCATCAAGGAACTGAGAGACCCATAGCAAGAGAAGGAATTGTTCATGTAACGCAAAGAAGGAAGTAATGATGGAGAGAGACGATAAGCTTGGGAGACTCCGAAGTCTGTAGACGTCTATGATAGGGACGGAGAGTAACAGCATGAGCTCCAAAGTCTAGGCCTTCTTGGACCAGGAAGTGAACATTTTCTAAAGTGAACAGAGTTAGTGGTGGAAGTGGGGGGTGTCATAGTATCCTCTAAGAGAAACCAAAGTTCTGTTAGAGAAACTATATAATTGATTAGAAGGTAGAGGGAAGGTTAAGAAGCTGAGGCCTCAGGCTTCCCTGACCTCCCCAAAGAAGGACACTCTGGAAGGGCACAGTGGGAGGCATTCAGGAACAAGTTGTCCAGAGAGGGCATTGGCCTTGTTCACAGTGTGAGGATGGATAAGCAAGGTTGGGGGACACAGCAGGATTAAGTCCGATGGCTTCGGAAACAGGAGGGCATAATGTGGAGAGGATGGACTGGGCATTTTGCCAGAACAAGTAGACCTCCTCAGGGGTTCTGCTTCTATAAACAGATCCCTGAGGTTCAGTTCAGTTTCTATAAGTAGACCTCTGGGATTCTACTTCCATTCTCTGCTGTGGTTATTTGTGGGTAGGGGATGAAACCTGAGCTACCTGAGCATGAAGAGGTATTTACAGCTTACTCTTCATTCTGTGGTGGAGATGTTTGTAAAAGCTGAGGAAATGCGCTATTCGTGACTCACAATACAATCAGCTTTCACTGATCATAACAATTACAAATCAGTGGCAAATATAGCCTAGAAAGCTCAGTATTGGGTTAATTATTCAATACTTCATTTTTTTTCATCCAAACCTTGTGTATTGTTTTTAAAATGGCAGGGTAAGTCTCATGGTCTTGTTACCTAGATACTTGGATCTTTGGTAGAAATTTCCTGTAGTCTATATTCAAAAAGTGCCCAACTTTGATTTGTGTTTATTTTTAAGCCCATGTAAGAAATGATCTGTGTTTTCAAGAATATGTTGCTCTTTTATCTGAGATGTACTTTAAAGTGCTGCATGCACAGTATTGGCACTTCCCTTGATTGGTAATCAGTAAATAAAATTCAGATTCCAACTCACGTTCTAAAACAGGTCATTCTCTCCTTCCTCTGAATGTGTGGGATCATGCTGTAAACATTTTTCACTTTTATTTGTTTAGTAAAACTCTGATGAGAAGGCAGGCAGGAAGTAGAGGCAGGGCAATTAGACTAGGAGAATTCTGGGAGAGGAAAGACAGAGCAGGAGACACCAGCCAGATGCACAGGAAGGAGGATGAGAATGCTGCACTGAGAAAAAGGTACCAAAGCACCTGGCTAAACATTCGTGAGAATCACTGATTAGTTGATAAGAGTAAGAGTTAGGAAGTAATAAGCCTGAACCATAGGACAAACAGCCTATAATTAATATAAGCCTTTGTGTGATTATTTGAGACTAAATGGCTGTGGGACGAGCCAGGCAGGACAGAGAAACTATCTGACTACCTGGTTGTCTTGCCCATTTCTCAAAGAAATGTAACTTGAAATTGGACAGTGTCACAGTCACAGGGACTCATTAATTAACATATTATCCCTTTCCCCCTTTTTAGTGAAGAAAGTTACAACGTCAATGATTATTCCTTAAGGGATCAGCTGTTGGTGGAATCTTGTGACAGTGAAGAGTTTAATTCTTCTCCAGGGAAGAACACTTCCACAATGCTCTACTCAAGACAGAGCTCTGCCACTCACCTCTTTACTCTGACGGTCCTCAGCAATCACGCCAGTGAGAAGGTGGACATGCTGCTCGGTGCTGAGAGCCAGTAAGTGCACATGGGGAGAAGGCTTCATTACCTGACCTCCCTCTGCTTCATCACCTGCTCGTCCTCTATAGACAGTGTCTGTCATTTATTTTTGTTGTTGTGTACCTACTGAGTGCTGAGCACAGCATCCAAGTGCTTTTAGCTGATATGATCTCCTCAGTATCTCTAGGGAGAGATGTTAATATTTGGTCCCTTGTAAATCCTGATGGATGCATTTTAGTTTTTCTTTTATGAAAAACATATTTCATTTAAATACTGACATTTTCATAAACAAAACATTAGGATTAAGTGTTTTTTTTTCCATATTCATTTCTACAACTTCATTTGGAATATTCTGTAGCCTTACATTAAACCTGGCCTTGGCCTTGTGCAACCTTTGAAGAACTGCTTCTGATGCCAAAAGCTAGGACATGGCCACTTAACATTTCACAAGGATGCCTTGTGGTTGCTGCACTTTGTAGCCTTGAAAAATGGCCATTAACGTTAAGGCAAAATGATTAAATAGTACAGACTCCAAGAAAATCCTGCTTTACTTGGTACTGAATTGAAAGTAAATTTTGAATCATCTGCCTTCAGTCAGACAGAGCACAAAGACTCTCAGAGACATACTTGACTTTAGGAAGGCATTTCCTGACTCCTCTTTCTAGCCAGTCTCTGAAAGCAGAACAGGTGTTCTGCATATGCCTGTGGCTTCACCTGCAATTAGTGTGCTGTCCACTCTCACACGAGGAGATTAGGGTTTGAATTCAAAGTCTACCCTTGCAGATTTGGTTTGCTTTGACATTGCTGACTAATTTGTATGGAAACAAGAAATCCCTTAGATATTGTCATGGACCAAATACTGTGTTGGGTCAGGAAACAGAGTAGTGGAGGAAAAGGAATTTCCTAAATCTGTGTGTTCTCAGGTCTTTGCATGCTTCCTACCATCATCTGTCAGCATTCACATGCAGAGTGGTTCAAGTGGGTCAGCAGATAGTGGTGATTAACAGCCCAGCCCCAACTGTAGTTAATTCTTTATGTAAAAGCATTTTCTTACAGGAGAAGTCTCTCTCTATGGGCCCACAATTCTTTCCGACAGCTATAGAAAAGCTTGCAAGAGTTGCCAGCATTGCCTTTTGTGTCTGCCGCTTTCGAGAGGAGAGCATGCTTGGAGTTCTGCTTCTAAAATCTAGTACTGGACACACCCAGGGCCAGGCGTGAGGAAAGGCATCTCTTCAACCCCAGAAGCTTTTGGGTAGCAGAGGCAGAATGGGACTCCCTTTGTGTGAGGGAACCTCTTAAAAAGTGGAATCAGTATGCTGGATCTTGTGTGACTTTAAGAAGAACTTAAACTCTTTGGGGATCAGTCCTTGTTTAGATGTTCTGGAAAATTCATGGAAATGCCCCTTGTACTTAGTAATGCAGAAAGTGTTGCTTTTGCTTGCGTTTCCTTCTTTTCAGTTTGTTCTTCATTCAGACCTCGCCAATGTACAGCAGAGCTTTTCCTGGCTGGCTCATTCATAATGTATGAAATCTCTGTCACTAGTTCCTTAAATATTCCAAAGCAATGTCCTACTCTTCATACCAAGGCTAGATCTTTCCTAAGACTGTAGAATCTGTTCTACCCTCTTGCCTTTGATTTGCCTTGGACTGAATAGTTGCCCATTTTTCTAATCAGACATGTTGTCAGAATATTTAGTTATGTCACCCATAAACTCATGAGTATGACTCATATTTGTAGTTCTTTCATTAATAGCAAGAGAACATTCCAGAAGGAACAGAGGGGCAGAAGTTTCTTTTTGGGAACAGACGGAATGACTATCATGCTTCTATTCTCTGCTCTTAATTACAGCTGAAAAGTAGACTGGGATGGAAAGATGGTTCAGTAGTTAGAGCACTTGCTGATCATGTAGAGGTCCTGACTTCATTTTCTAGCATCCACATGATGGCTTGCAATCATCTGTACCTCTACTTCCAAGGGATCTAGAGTGCTCTCTTCTGGTCCCTGTGGGTACTAGGCATGTTTACAGTGTGCATACATATGGACAGGCAAACATTTAAACGTATAATATAAAAATAAGAATTTTTTAAGATAAATAAATGGGCAGATGCTGGCAAGATACAAAATAGCACTGGTATAGATAAAAATAAATGGATCTCATGTGTTTTCATTAAAACACATACATTCTCACACAATTAGTTGTTTAAATGTCTAGCAAATTGTTGCATTCTGAGAGTGGACATCTGTAAATTAGTTTTGAGTTACTAGCTTTTCTGTTTTGTTTTATTTTTAACTTACACATGGAAACATAAAATCTGAACAAACTACTTGAGTACTATAAAATATATACATTATGATTTGTTTACTCAACTTAATCTCATAAAAAAATATTATTAGTTCTTTTTGGTTTGGGATATATGGTTTTGAACAATCAGTTTTGGTCAGTGTAAGTTCTTTGCATCTTGGATTTGTGAGATATTGGATTTGCGGGCTAACAGTTGGTTCTCACCCAGAACCCATTGGTGTCCAATAGTTCAGCAAGGGTGGGCAGTGCCCTCATTAGCCTCTTTTCCCTCCATAATTGTTGACAGGTTGAGCCTTGTGGAAGGCAAGTGAAAGTAATCCCATCTGTAATGAGTACATGGTTACCTTGGCTGTGTCATGTTTAGAAGATGCCATTTTGTAGCTCTTCTCCATCCTTATCATCTAGCTCTTATTCTTTTCTTCACTTCTAAACTCAGTATTTTCTGAGCCTTAAAGTAGTAATAAAAATGTCCCTTTATGGCTGTGCACTCAACTGTCCCTTACCCAAGCAACCAAACATCTCTACATTCCTGAATGTTTACTGTGAAGAGAAGCTTCTCTGATTAAAGCTGAGAGTAGCATTTGTGTTTAGAAAGCAGTTTGATTCATGTCAATTTAGTTAAGCAACTGTAGCAAGTTGCCTCTTATGGCCTCTGTTTTCTCAGGTTATGGGTTTTTGATTGGGCTCATAGTATAAGCCATGAATTTCCTCTTGCGGAACAGGCCTGAATCCAATCAAAGAACGTTGGTTGCCCCTGTAATGGTTGTGCCATTATTGTAGCAATGGGCACTCCTTACCTAGTAGTTGGTATTATTGATTATAGGGCTCAAAATTGATGCCCTTTCTCTCCTAGCAGCCTATAGAGTATTCTTTGGCATTATAAAAACTAGCCATCAGGGAAGAAGCTTTCTACTCATCTCTGCCTTTATTTTTCTATATTTTGCAATCAAGATACAGCAGTAGTGTCTTAGCATTTAGTTCTGGTGGGGGTAACCAGGAAGAATGGCAAGAATCTGTGTTAGTTGGAGGTCCCTTGGGACCAAGCTCTCACAAGAGGGATTCCCCATGTGACATTGGGGTTCTTATTTAATAAACGTTCCTTGTAGGAGAAGAATTATCTAACTAAGAAAGACATCGCCCTTCTAACTCTTACTTATTTTAATTTGCTTATGAAAATGTAAGTTTCCGTATACACTATTCATTTTGACTACCCTCCCTCTTGCTCTCAATTTCCCAGTCCCCCACCTGACCAGTGCTTAACCCTGTGTGGCCACCACCTGACTCATATCACCTAAGCCCTATCTAATCTCCCAGCCCTTAAGATGTGTCCAATGGCCCCTTCCTAGGTTGCTGGCATCTAGAAGCCTTGCACCTGGAGCAACCCTATCCCCACATTCCTCTTGGTTTTCCACCTTTATTCTTGAGAACACTGCTCACCACTTTGTAGGATGTACATCTAGTGGTATACACAGTGTTGTATCTATTTGGATGTCACAAACTTTAAGTCATTAGCAAACCAGACAAGAGTCTGGAAAATATGAAGTTACTCTTCATGAAAAGATAAGAATGTTTTACTGTCATATCTTTTTTCCTCTAGATTTTTAAAGAAGAATGTGGGAGATGGGGAGTCCCCTTTGTCTGCTTTTATCAAAACGAAGCACAAACAGCTACAGCTCCCAAAGGCAACAGGACTGTAGCAAGTGATGTCCTTGGCTTCCTGCTTTTGCAGGAGAATTTGGTTGTCCTGTAGGTCCAATGTATGCAGGGATGAGACATCTAGTGTGTGTTCAGTGAGGGGTACATGATTTCTTCATCTGTTACATGAAACTGTAGAATAGAATCATCATGAACCATAATCGGAGATCCTTCTTTGCATTTCTTTCACAGAGAAAGCTGGGAGTCTAATGAATGTGGCTGGTGCTGTCAGCTATCCAGACCACCCCGTGCTGGGCCACAGACAAAGAGGCACTGTTTGCAGGGGGCTTTGCACTCTTCCTGCTTTGCTTAATGATTTAATTACAACAGGAAGTAAAGGGATGGGATAAAATTGTAAAGGGTATCTTGAAGTTAATCATATTCTTCCTTCCTTCAGAAAAATCACAATATAAAATGGACAGTCTATAATGGAAAAACGTATTTAAGGTTACAGTATTTTTTTTCTCCCTTAATCTTGATTCTAGATCCAAACATGATCTTTCACATTTGAATAATGCTTCTCAAAAACCTGTTCTTTTTCTTCTAAACCAAATTATAATGACATTTATTAAAGACACCTTTCCTAAACAAACAAGATTATTTCAAATAGAAATAGACCGAACATTTTTTAAACATGTATTTGTTTTTATTTTATGTGCATTTGTGTTTTGACTCCATGTTTGTCTGTGTGAGAGTGCCAGATCCCTTGGAACTGGAGTTACAGACAATTGTGAGCTGCCTTGTGGGTGCTGGGAATTGAAGCTGGGTGTTCCAGAAGAATAGCCAGTGCTCTTAACCACTGAGCCATCTCTCCAGCCCCATGGGCAGAACATTATTTTTAATAGTACACAACAATGTCACATGACCTTATTTGGGCTGGGGACCAAAATAAGGAAACCTTCATTTGATACCATGAACGAACAGGTGGTACTTACTCTGAGCACTGATATTTCAGAAGAAGCATATTAACAACTTCACAGTCCTGACTTTGTGTGTGTGTGTGTGTGTGTTATGTGTGTGTGTGTGTGTGTGTATGAGAGAGAGAGAGAAGATTGTAAGTCTAAATTACTATCTCTTCTAAATCATCACATCTAAAACTGTTGGGAAAATTAGACTGCCCTTTAATACTAAGTTATTTTTGAGACAGGTTTTAAATATGTAGCCCATGCTAGATGTCACTTGTGATGGATGCTCCCTCCTCAGCCTAAATGCTGGGATTGCCAGTGGTGCTGAGGCTGCAATGTGCTGTCATTTTAGAACCTTCCTTCTTAATACTCCTCTAGCCTTTAGTAGATACAGAGAGAAATTGGATTTCTGCATCTATGATGTTTTTGCAATCAAGTTTAAACCTGTTGTGCCTATTACTCAGTTAAGGGACAGGACTAGGTGCTCAGCTGCTAATTCCCCATGGGAACTGTCATGGCATCTTCTAGTGCTGTGAGCACAAAACTGGGTGGTAATGAAAGGACCATTAAGTCTCTTGTCTACTTAGACTCTCTCCTCTGGGGTCAAATGTGGTTTAAAGAGAGTCTTTCCCCAGCACATTGCATACTCTTTGGGGCTTGAATATGATTCTTTCTGTTCTGTCTGCTCCATTGTAAACAATAGCAAAGAACCCCATTTCGTCCAGTCTGGACACTCAGAGCCTGTGCACTCAATGGGGGTTGGCTGGAAGAAGGGTTAGTTGTGTCCTGGAATTTGATACCCACAGGTATGAGTTTGCATTAGCCCAGAATTTCCTACTCCATTACTTTGAGCAAAGAGAAAGGTCTGAATCGCATGTGTGGCAGGTTGCATATTCTTCTGGTTTATATTGTCACTGCAGAGACTAGATGAGGGTGAGCCATGGGGCCTTCATAATGGTTTTCCTGTCTTTAGGATTCTGTTTTACAGCTAGTGCTCTGTGCCTGCTTTAGAGATACAGTTCTTCCATTTTCCTGGTGGGGCCAGCTCCTTGGCAAGGAGCTCAGAAGCCCCAGGGGAAGTGGTGTGGTTTGACAGCTTCTAAGAGGGGGTGGAGCTGGCTCAATTGAAACATTTTCAAGAAACAGTTCCATTCAGTGAGGACAACAAGAAATGTCTTGTTCTGTCCTCTAGAGTCCCAGCAAGGGGCCACACTGTCTACAGGATGCCATTAGTATCCAGACAGCATGGCACGAGAGTGAATGATTTCATCTGGACTGCTCAGCTCAGTGACCAGGGACAGCTGCTGGATCTTGAGATTGGCATTGCCTGGAAAGTCCTGTGTAAAAGATTCAGTACCAAAGTTCTCGGGGAAGGCAGCAGTTTGGGTAGGACGAGACCCAAGGTAAAAGGCCTGCTGTGCCTTTGGTATACCAAGGAGACACAGATAACCAATCTGTGGGGCATGCTCTTGGTGAACCAAGCATCTTCTGCTAGATATTAGTCTTCAGCTGGCATTGAACTTTGGAAATTCCAGTGGAGCCTGTGGCACAATAACGATCTTTTCCCATCCAGCTGCAAAATTCAAAGTATTTACTTGGAAACTGGTTTAAAGGAGGCTATATATTACTTATTCTTTATTAAATCTAGGGGAAGCATTTTGCTTTGTTTTAGAGACGTTTTTAAAAGCCAGATAGTATCATCAGCTTCTAATAGCTGTTTGTATTGCTACCTGAAGCTCATATCCTTCCTTCTGTGTGGGATGTAGACATGCATCTGACCATGTATGGGGGTCAGAGACTATCCCAGGTGCTAATCTACCTTGTCTGAGCTTGGGCTTCTTAGCCACCTTGTCACCATGACAGGTGACTCCAAAGCTTCTGGAGATTCATTCTCCTGTCTAGGCCTCCATGTGCCTCTCTGTAGGAAAGCTAGGATCGCAGGCACTCACACTACAGCATTCAGCTTTTCCATGGGTTCTGGGGATTCAAACTCATGGATAGCAAGAGCTTTACTCTCTGGGTAGTCACATCAACCCCTTGATTCGCTCTTAAAAAAAAAAAAGAGAGAGAAGTTCAGGCATGTCCATTTCATCCTAACTGCCTAGCTATTTATTTTACTTTTTAAAAAATATTTATTTATTTATTTAATGTGAATTGGTGTTTTGCCTGCATGTATAACTGTGTAAGGATGTCAGCTCTTGAAATTACAGATAGTTATTAGTTGCCATGTGGATGCTGGGAATTGAACTCAGGTCCTCTTAAAGAACAGTCAGAGCTCTTAACCTCTGAGCCATCTCTCCAGCCCCCTTATTTTACTTTTAAGCATGTATCAATTTATTTATTTTTGGCTTTTTCAGTCAGTCTCATTATTTTGCTTAGAGTGACTTAAATTGTGGCAGTTTTTTATATATTTAGGAATGAGGCCTGATTCCTGCCCTGCCAGAGTTTATGATCTGGTTATAGATGCAAACAACTTAATAAATGATCATGGTTCAGTGTATGATTAATAATTTGATTCTCTTTCTGCACTAAGCCATGCTCTAGAGATAATCCAGTTAGCCAGGCAGTCCCATGGCCTGCTTTACCAAGAGAGCTGAGTGAGTGGGAAGGAAAGGATCTTGCTTTACAGGATTGCCTTACAGGTGAAATTGATCCTTTGAATTGTTAAACTTCTGACCAGACGTGTGCTATCTGATTTAATGTGCTGGCATAATCACGTCTTCATGAGAAGTCCCATTTAACCAATAACGAGCCAGATTTATATTTGCTTGGCAATGATGACTGTTCTTTTGTCTTTTTAAATATCACTCCTTCCGCTTTCAAAGGCCAGTTCCCTACTCTCTGGGATCCCTTGTGTTTTGGGAATAGAGTTACACTGGCTAGTTGAGTTAAACTACTTCCGGTGTCTAAGGGAGAAATCTAAATTTCACCTGCTCTTTGTGTTTAGGAGTGAGCGAGCCCGCTGGATCACAGCCCTGGGACACAGCAGTGGGAAACAGCCACCAGATCGGACCAGTAAGTTTCTAGGCACAGTAGCTGCTCTGGAACACGGAGGGGCTCTGCCCCCTGCTGGCCGCCGTGGTTACTGACAAGTTACACTACCTACATCTATACCTGCTTTACAAAGTTCCTCCTAGATGCAGTTGTTGTAAGATAAACATGAAAAAATCGCTGCTTAGCCTTCCTGAGTTTGTTTCTCCGTCCATGATTCAAGAGGCATTGGAGTCACTGTGGGTTATTGTGAGGACTAAGGTCAAATTATAGAGGGCAAAACCCTGCTTGACTCATATAATGTTTACACTTAACTGTTATTAATGTGTTTGAATATATGCAGAAAATGGTGTGTGGGGGCATTTGATTTTATTGTTTTGTCTGATAAAAAACAAAAACAAAAATCATGGTATGTAGTTCTGCCTGGTCTCATTTCACACTAGTCCAGATTGGCTTTGAAATGAAACTTTTGCTGCAGCTTCCTGAATGCTGGGATTACAGAGTGTGACCACCATGTCTGATTACAAGTTCTAAAGAATGTTACATTTTTTTTCTGGTCCTTTCTAGTGTAAGTAACAGTGTTAAGAAAATGTACTTTATTCTTCTGGTGTCCTGTTGTGCTTATTCTTTGAATGTGACACTCTATTTCTGGATGACCCATTGGCAGACTGAAGAAAAAGGGTCACAAAGGCTGTTTTCTAATGATCACGGCTTTTAGAATCAAAATGAAAGTGATCTGTGTGACATTAAATTTTGTATTAATAACAAATAATGAGGCCATACCAGTCAGTTCTGCTGAGTTATGTGGTTGTTGCAAAAGAACATTTTGGGGTATTCTGAATTAGTCTGACAAGCTTTTGGTTGGAGCCCTCACTTTTTCCCAGCCTTTATGCCTAGTTGCTGGTAGGCTGAGTACACTGTGGATAGAGATCTGGGTACTGCTCATGTTATCAGCTATGTGATCTTAACCTGTTGCCTACTCTCTGGCCTCAGTGTCCCCAGGGTGCAAAGGTTATTGGCAGTTCCAGTGTTTAATACAATAAATGACTCCTGATCAATGTATGATCAATATTACTAGGCATATTCATGCATCCTAAGAACCCTCTAGAGCCCAACTTTGAAAATTCTAAGGTCCATAACCAAGCATGAGGCTTCTTAAAGCAATGTCTCCATAGAAGCCCAGCTCAGTCTACCAGTGCCAGCCCTGGAGTCACAGAGCTGAGTGAGCAAATGCATACTGCTGCTTTGTACAGGTTTGTTCTTCAGCCTCTGAAAACTCAGTGTGTCCTCTTTCTTCCACAGCACTGACCCAAGTAGAAATCATTAGATCTTTTACTGCCAAGCAGCCAGATGAACTCTCCCTCCAGGTGGCAGATGTGGTCCTAATCTATCAGCGTGTTAGCGACGGTGAGTACTATTATCTCCATAGTCACTGGTAGACTGGCGTTGCTTGCAGAGCCTCAGGGCCACCAAGTTTAATTTTGTTATCATGTATTCCATATCCTGACACGGATATTTCAGCTCCTCAATCCAGTCCTTAATCCATGTTCCTGACAGTTCATGCCCCAGTTCAGAAGCTTCTCAGAGTCCTAATGCTTGCATAGCATAGTTCTCAACTACAAAGGCTTTTCTGCCCTGCTCCTTTCCTTAAAAAGAAGAGTTTCCTGCTGCTCATGTTCACAGGATTCCCTTTCTGAGCTCAGCCAGTTCACACTTTCTCAGCCTCCTCCCTTCAGAACTTTTGCTCATGTTCAATCTCGGTGCATCACTCATTATCTCTTAAAACCTTGTCCAATTTTACCTCAGATATTTGACCGTAACAGGAATCTATCCTCTAACACTTCTTCTTGCCTATTATTCATGATAACCCAGCCCACAGAAGAAAGCTACTTCTGAATGGGCCTCTCTTCTTCAGAGTGAGCTGGCACAGTAAGATTTCTCCAGCGGTATCTAGCCTGATGCAACCTGGTTTTCCTTGCAGGCTGGTATGAAGGAGAACGACTCCGAGATGGAGAAAGAGGCTGGTTTCCAATGGAGTGTGCAAAGGAAATAACATGCCAAGCTACTATTGATAAGAACGTGGAGAGGATGGGACGTTTGTTAGGACTGGAGACCAACGTGTAACCTCTCAGATGACCAACAGAATAGGGACTAGTTTTCCTATTTTCTGCTTAATTGAAAGAATGGAAGCACATGCCTGCAACCTTGCCAAGTTTGTCTGTACTCTATGAAGAACAGCTACCAGATGATGTTAGTTCACGAAGCTCAGTTTTTGCATAATGATGCTCCTGAAAACCTCTTTGGGTCCACGGAAAAGTCTACTTCAGGGATAGCAACAGTCCGTGGCTTCTTCTGCATCCACTGTGTTATGTAAGATGCTGTATTTTGGCTTCTCTGACCTCATTTCATTTAGATTGTTGCTCTTCCCCCTTAGGTTTCTCCTTTATGTGGTCCCACAGCATCAGCAAGTTCATCAGTAAGGTGTGTCCATTTTGTAAATACTTTTTGTGTCTTAGCCTAATGCTGTTAATTCCAAAAGAAACTAATAAGAGTTCAGTAGGTGAGCTGTCATGTTTTGTAAACCTCTTTCTACGAAAGAGAAATTGACACTTGAACTTTGCTACCATTTCCTCATTAGAAGGAAAGTGAGGAGCCACCCAGCGAGGATTTTTAGAAATCCATCTCATTTAATATTAGTCTTAGATAACTAGCTTAATAAATCTAAGCTACTAGTAAAAGGACAAGGGCTTTGCAGTTCACATATGTGAGGATATCCAGAAGACAGGATCTCATGGGTCCACTGCCGTTATATAAAGAGCTGTTATAAGGACTGCTTTGCCTTCAGAAACACATGATTCCCACTGTTCTACTTGTTTTCAGGGAGAAAGTGGCTTGAACACACATTAACAAGCTTAGACAGTATCAAAATGCCAACACAGTTCTTGCTTGAAATATTTTGACCTTAACAGGAATTCATTGCACTCAGTATCTGATGGCTGGATTTGTAGTCTCTCTTAGCTATGACTTCCCATAGGACGTTATTTCCCACTAGCACAAAGAGATGAGGCAGTATACTAGAGTTCATTAAACAGTAATGAAGTTTTGGATGATTGACAGGAAAAAAAATATTTTTACCCCCTCTCTATTCTGTTCGCCAAGTAAAATCTAAATATAAATTATGGGAGGGCTCATATCTTTGTCCTGTGTCCATGCTCCTATTTAAACAGCACCTAAAACATAAGATCCAGAAGCCCAGTGATAGGTGTGCTTGGCTTATACCCTACACCTCATCCACCTCAGCAGTAAGCCACAGTAGAGATCCCAGAGGCTTCCTCACCTTTGGGTTGCTTTCCTTTTGCCTGTATATGTATTTCTTTGCAAAAGACATTGCCCCTAGTTCTTTGAGGTATGAGTAAGCATGTGAAGGAAGCAGTAGCAGTGAGCACAGCAAGTGATGTCCCAAGAGTATAAAACAGGAAGCCTTTCTTCAATAATGTCACAAACTCGAGAAGAAATGCTAACAAATTCTAGTTTAATCCAATGTCATGTTTTACTTAGGACAAAAGGTGTTGCTTGCAAGAGAAATCTTCTTGTATTATCATTATTATTTGCTAAAACCAATTTGGAGCTATAAAGTAACACTATGGATCCTGTGAATTAATTTATAAGTGTTAGGCAGTGTGGAAAATATATGTACCCTTAAAGTCAAGCAGCTGAACACTGTTATTAAAGTGTCCCTGTATAGCAGGTATTGAACAATCAGTGTTTTGTCTCAGTGGTGATTATTTTTAACACAACACTTTTTTTTTTCAAGTCTACCTTTTTAATGCCTTCTTTGAAGTGTATAGGGACTTCAGGCCTGCAAAACAGAAATGTTACTTTTGTTCCAATAAATTGAAACTACTTGTACACTTCCAACAAAGCTTGTGAATTTATAAAGACTTTACATGTAAAAATCTTTCTGTGCTAGCATGATTTAACTTACTCATGGTGTGAATTTTATGGTTTTAATTATTTAGGGTTAAATCAAAGCTCTATTGAGAAGATTCATCTTGTCTCGTGGGTGAAATATCCTTTTGAGAATTGAGTCCTACTGTTTTTCTGCTTATGAAATTTTATCATCTATGAATCATGGTAGAAGAAAAAAATGCAAACCTTTCTTCATTGGTTTTCCATTATTGCATAAGACTGCCACAAAACGAGTGACTTGAAGCAATACTCGCTCAGTGTCTGTGTAGAAAAGTCCCACTTGAAAAGTTAGAAGTCACATAGTCAGAACTATGCCTCATCTTATCTATCATTTTAAAATAATAAAAAAAACTTTCAAAAGAAAAGTCAGAAGTCTTGGGTACATGGACACTCTTGTCTTAGATTCTCCTCTCTTCAAGGCAGCAATGGAATGCTTACTTCTAGTACTTGGAACTCCCTGTTCTGCCCTCTAAGAAAGAAAACTTTTCTTTAAAGGACTCATGATTAAATTAGGCTTGTGGAATAATTTCCTCAATGATTAACTCAAAATTAACTTATTTTTTACATAGGCAAATAGATGTTTCAGAATTAACTAATCTAGTCCTGGGTTAAATCTAACATTTCCTTGACTGTGCAACATAAAGTAATGTGTGACATAAACCACAGAGGTGGCAGTTAGCAGAGCCATCTTAAGGATCTGCCTTCATCACCTATTATAAAATCTTAAAATGCTAGATACTTCCAGCTTTCATACAGCTGAAGTACATGTGATTGGTACCCATGAGATCTGTCTGTATTATAATTCCCCAGTTTAAGGCATCTTTGGTATATTTCTACTCAAGCTTTCATTAGATGGACAGATGGGTATACCATTTCTAGTAAGTTGCAAACTGCAGTATCCTCTGCTCTATTTTTCTGAGGCATTGTGAAGCTGCAGAGAAGCTGAGCCATTTTGATCTGCAATATAAGAATGGAAGTCAGAGTGTAGTGTGTGCCATAATAAATTTTGTGGACTGAGTCCCTCAGGAGCTTATTCTAGAGTGGGAATATGAGTCTGAAAGACACAGAGCTTTGCTTTCTTAACTCTACTACATTTCCTTCCTAGCAAAGAGAAACAAACCAAAATGTCACTGGTGCAAACATCATCTGAACTCAGTTATTTCTTTCTTTTTTTTTTTCTTCTTTATTTTGTATTTATCAAAAAACAGTAAAAAGAATTTTAAAAAAATGCTGAAGAGTTAACAATAACTATACAGAGGATAATAATCATAAGCATGGCTTATCAAGGGTGGAAATTCAAATAAGATTACTACACATATATTTTCTTTGTGTTCAGCTTTCCCTCTGAATTTTTTTTTTTCCATCCCTGTATATCCTTATCGAAGGTCTCTTCCCCCTCCCACCACATCTGATCATTTTTCTTCTCTGCAACTCCCCATCCCCTTCCTTGGCAGGGAGCAGACAGTCCTATGGTCACACTGGCCCAACAATGCTTGGATCAGTCTTCACTCCCGGCCAAAACCATTTTTGTCCCCCCTCCCTCAAGAGTGAGTCAGGTGTTCCTATAGATGGACTGGGGTTTGAAGACTCAGTTATTTCTACAAGCAAGTGGTCATAGGTTCAGCAAAGACTCACACACATGGCATTGTGACACAAGTAACCAAACCAGGGTCTGTGGATGCTAAAATAATCAAGCCACAACAGTATTCATAAATGCCGATTGTAGAGCTAATGCCACACTTTAAAATAGATGAGGTCTACTAACTCCAGAAATTTTAACAGAAAGAAAAACAACTAGAAATTATATAGTTAGCTATCAGATTACACAGTTGAACAAGATCCCAGGAAATTGGAGAGAGGCTAGTAGAAACTACAAGAAATCACAGAGGCAATGGCCATGGAGATTCTCAGGATTTAAATGGAGTCCTAGAGAAGGGACAGAGGAATGGATTATTGCCAGAGAGGACTAACAAGGTGATCCACTAGTCTAGGAAGTAAGCTGTACCAGGAAGGGAGAGTGATCTCAGCCAAAGGGAACTGTTCCAGCCAAACACATTTCCTAAAGAGACAAGTAAAAGAAATCAACTGATAGACACTCGTAGCACCTACATGAATAAAGACTATTGGTCAGAATGTGTACATCAGAACGTGTACATCAGTATTAGATAAATGACCTTTTGTACACAAAGGCTGGCCTAAAGATAATGCCTGCATTTCAATGAAGGTTGAATTTAGTCAAGAGAATAAAATGATTTAAATATATATTCCCCCAATGATATGGTCTCAAAACTTAAGTAATCACTTTATGATAATATTCTAGACATACACCACCCTGCAAATATTTCAGCATATGATTTCAAGTGGACATTTGCATTTGACTCTTAGACCCAAATATAAAACACAAAGCTTTTAACTTATTCAGATACCATAGAAGAAACTTTAAGTAACCTTGGCTTACAAAAGAAAACTTGGTAAACTGGGCAAATTTACCTAAAAGTCGTCAGAGTGATAAAGTTTACACTATCACTGAGAAATGAAATGCCTTCTAATGTCATTCTACTGAACTCATAGATCAGTGCCTCCTCATTCAGCTGTTATCAGAGAAGCTTCTTCCTGCAGCAGATGTGAACAAACATAAAGCCACAGTCAGACATTACCTAGAGGCTCAGCCCTAAATGGAAATCGAATGTTTCCATCAAATCTCCCCACTACACACATTACCCCAAGCTCAGGGTGTCTAAAGAACCAGAGGGGATAGAAGATATAAAGGAAACAAGGCCTTCAAAATGAACATGAGTAAAGAAAGCTCTTAAGACAGACACTGAACCAACAAGCCAGGGTCTACACTAGTCTGTACCAGGTCTACACAGGTCTGCAAAGGTCTACACAGGCCTGCACAGCTCTACACAGGCCTGCCCAGGTCTGCACAGGTCTACACAGGCCTGCACAGATCTGCACAGGTCTACACAGGCCTGCATAGGTCTGCACAGGTCTGCACAGGTCTACATAGGCCTGCACAGGTCTGTACCAGGTCCTTTGCAAATATAAACTTCCAATTTAATGTTCTGGTGAGAGTCTTGAGAATGTGGACAAGTGGGTCTCGGACTCTTATGCCTTCTGGGATCTTTGTTGTTTTGTCTTGTCAACTTTGATGTGATAATTTTTATCTTATATTTTATTTTGTTATATTTTCTTAAAGAATGAGGCCAAGGAAAGAATGAATGACAGGAAACCTAGCCACTAGGATGAAGGTTAACAACTGAACTGTCACTCTTGCTGGGAGAGGGGAAATCAGTTTTCTCCAATGAGTGACACTGTATGTCAGCCACTCCAGCACAGGCCTCATTTCAGTATTTGGCCACCATATAATGGACTTCAGTTTTTTTGTGTTATTAGTGTGGTGAGTTTTTTGTCTTTTTTCGGTGGTGGGGGGTTATTTTGTTAGCTTGGTTTTGGGGTGATAGGTTTTTTATTATTATTATTTGGTGATTTACATCATGTATCCCATCCTCACAGCTTCATACCCACTCTTATGATCTCCTCATATACAAAAAAAAAGCCCATTTATGCTGCTCATTTACTTACTGGAGAAAAATTAAACTCCCTGTGACCAGACCCTTCCTCACCCACACCCTGCCAGAGGCCACCAATGCAGAAGTGGAAGCACTGTGGGAGATATTATTATACTGCTTTTTCTGAGAAAGAACTTAAAGTTGGGTGCAGAGGTGGCGAAGATCTGAAAGCTTTTGGGAAGAATATGATTAATATATTTATTGTTAAATTGTTTTAATAAAAATACAATATAAGGGTTATTCTTCTTAAATAAGGAACTTTTAAATTTTAACTCAAAGATCAGAAATGATCTCAGCTTTAAACAACGGCAACGATCTGGATAGCTCACCATACATAAGCCTATGAAAAGGCGCTTGAGTGTCAAGGCTTCGAACTAAATATTGCCAGGCACACTGCAAAGCTTAAGGAGGCCCAACATGATTGTATAAACCTACAATCTCAATCTCAGCATTGGAGAAGCAGGTGGAAGGGGATCTCTCTTGAGTTCAAGGTCAAACAAAGAGTAGGAAACAAAAACAGGAACTCTTACTGATGGTGGAAATGCAGTAACCTCCTGGGAAGGCAGTCTGGCAGTTTCTGACAGAACTAAACATTCCTACCATATGACCCCACAATCACAGGCCTTGGATTTTATCCAAGTGAGTTGAAAACATATCCATACACACAAAAATGTGTATAAATGTCTGTAGCAGCTGTTTTCACAATCAACAAAATTTGAAGGCTCAATAAATCAATGGATAAACTGTGTACCCATCCATTTTTATCCTAAAATCAAAGGAAAACAAATGGCTTCCCAGAACAACTGAAAATTAAAAAAAAAAGAAAAAAAAGGGAAAGGCTATTCTGAGAGGTTGACTGGAAGGAATGGCAGAGAATAAGCAAAGACATGGAAAATATAGTTGATCCTTGAACACCACTGTGCTGTATAGTCCTGTCAACTTTAGATAAAAGAGTCACCTGAAAGAAGGGAGGAAACTTCTGGTGAGATACTGCCACTTTCAGATCCAGCCTTAAGGCATCTTCTTAATTAGTGATTGATGGGGGAGGGCCCAGCCCATTGTGGGTGGTGCTATCCCTGGGCTAGTGGTCCTGGGTTGTATTAGAAAGCAGTCTCTGCAAGACAAGAGGAGCAAACCAGTAAGCAGCACCCTTCCTTGACTTTTGTATCAGCTTCTGCCTTCAGGGTTCTGCCCTGTGTGAGTTCCTAAACTGACTTCCTTCAATGATGAACTGCAACGTATTATCACAAACAAACCCTTACTTCTTCAACTTGCTTTTGGTCATGATGTTTCATCACAGTAATAGTAACCCTAAGACAACCACCGTGGGTACAGACTTTCCATTTGAAAAGTAAAGTAGAAGTTTTAACATCAGGTGGCCCTTAACCACTGATGGTCTAGGTGTTCTGGAAGCAAGCTCATACAAGAGCAACCAGAAGTGACTGTAAGGTTGCTATAGTACAGCATACATACTAGCATGGTCCTACTAGTCTTAGATTTAATGCTACCATTTCTCTGTAATCTGAAATCTCAGTCTTGGCAAATCTTAGCTTTGATAAATTTTAACTTTTAGGATAGATTTGCACAAATTTTGATAATTATGTACATCTATTTCATGCACTGACATACCCTTCTATAAAATTGTCGATAGTTCAAGGTCATAAAATGTTCAACCTTTCCCATCAAATCTCCTAGAACACCTGCCCTCCAAGATGATGGGTCAGTAAATTCATTATTCACAGCCACGTTGTTCAAGGGTGAGCAATACAAGAGTGCTTAGAAAAATTTCCTAAAAACTCTCCACCACTAAAGCTCAAATGAATGACTCACCTATTCATGCTTTATTTTAAAAAAAAGACACCACTCATTATATCTTGAAAATTCCTGACATGAGTCAAATTTAAGAATGAGAAAGTCAGTTTTCAAAGATGTCTCCTCACTCAGCAGAACTGGCTGGGCCTCATTCACAATGCAGGCTGGTTGTGAGATGCTTCCAAAGCAGTCACTCTCAAGGGTTTCTCAACACCTAGTTTTATTCTTATGCCCTACCTACCCCTCACCTCACAGTTGCCATTTTCTCCTAGCACTTGCTTTCCATGAGAAAAGCACATTGGACCATTGTCAAGGTTAAGAAACAAGCACTAACAACATACCTAAGTGACTCTTTCTCCCTAGTCAGGACTTTAAAGCCCAGCACTTGACATGAGGTGAAGATTCAACACTCTACGGGTAGGACAACTAGGCAAAGCAGCAATTAAGCACATCAACAATCATAAAAGCAAAAATGAAACAGAACACGTAACTGAGTGTTAAAAGTCAAACTAAAAACCAATGGAAAATATCAAGTACAAGTTAAGACATCAGGCAAGCAAAGTTTGGCAGTTTCTTAAAAGACACAGTACCAGGTGGCTGCAGAGATGACTTAGTCATCTGAATGACTAAGAGCCCTTGCAGAAGAAGTCTTGATTCAGTTCCCAGCACCAACACAGCAGCTCACAATGCCTTTAATTTTAACTTGAGAGCTCCAATGACCTCTTTGGACACCTGCATACATGTGATGTATATAAACCTACATAGGCACATATACATATGAATCAAAAAAAAAATCTTTTCTTAAAAGACACTTTACTATCTGATGAAATGACCATGATTGTAGTGATATATTTCATATTTAATAAGACCAGCTTGGAATATCAGAGAACAGAATCGGGCAGGCAGCTGTTTCATATTTTTTTTTTTTTTAACATTTTTTGGATGTTGCTTGCTTGCATTCCTATTTAGTTAATACTATTTCCTTCTTGGGTCTCTGAGGGAGTTAACGATAAAATAGTTATAGTTTTCTATACAGTTTTAGGAAAAAAACTCTGAGGTTAAAGTATATTAGTTTGAGAGACATCAAAAGATAGTTTTCAATTAGTGATACACGTTAGATAGAAAGTAAATCAGATACAATCCTTTGGATCCACCAAAATAAAATAATATTTTTTTTGAATATGTCAATTGTTAATGGACAGGACATTACTCATGTAATTATTTAAATATATTGTATACTATTATTATATCTACTATATATGGGTTTTCTTATGTTAGTTATAACCTTTTTTTTTTTTTTTGACCTTGTGCTAGGATTTGAGTTACCAATCTCTGATCCTCATGGCTTGAAAGTGGGTGATTCTGTTCTGATATTTCAGGCTGATTTTAATAAATATAAAATATATCCCTACACAATGGTACTTATGCAGGAAGTGAAAACATGGAACTATATGACAACTGTATACACTTTTAAAGCAGCTTTATTTATTAACAGCAAAAATGCTGAAAATACATGAAATATCCATCAAGTGGTAAATGGATGAAATGACATAACCATAAGAGAATACTAAACAATAAAAAAAACCTAATATGTACAGTAAGTATATACTTTATCTCAATGCTTTACATTAAGTGAGAGAGGCTGGTCATGTACACTGAATCCACAGGGCAGAAGCAGG
This sequence comes from Sigmodon hispidus, assembly GCA_004025045.1. Lineage (NCBI taxonomy): Eukaryota > Metazoa > Chordata > Mammalia > Rodentia > Cricetidae > Sigmodon > Sigmodon hispidus. Next base: position 71,651 of record PVIH01005249.1, read on the forward strand.
GAAAGGGCAATTTTGCCTGTAAAATCAACAAAAGAAAATTTTATGTTGATGAGGATATTCTACATCAAGACTGTGGTGCTGGTAGCTACATGAGTTTATACAGTAGATAAAATACACTGAAACTCTATTCTTAAATTGGTAATTATATATACTAGCTTAAAGCTGTAAGAGGGTATTGGACATATATCAAAAACTGACAATGGTTAATTAACATGATTTACTTTGGTGGATACATTTTTAAATAATCTCCAGTCAAGATTTTTTTTAAAAAAAGAAATCAGAATAAAAATGTTGTTTAACAAGTAGGATTATTACAAGTACATGGATATACAACATTATTATATTTACTTAAGAAATACAAGCTCAGTGTTGAGAATGGAAGGAAATATGCCATTGTTTACTTGGTCTGGGTATGGATACTGAAATAACTTTAAAATACTTTGTTTTACAAATGCAGCAAAATACAGTTTACAATTATTTAAAATTATCTAGTTTTTTTCCAGGTCAATTAATTAAGAAGGTATCATATGCATGTATTTAATGTTCATTATGCAGCTGTATATTTCATTTCTGCCCCTAAGTTTGTTTCAGTGTTTTTTTCTAACTTATTCTCTGTTGTGCAAAGGGATAAACACACAGGCTTTCCTTCTTGATGACCTATTACAGAATAAGTCATTTTGAAGCTTGGAATGAACTTTCCAGTTAGCAGTTCTAGTCTGTATACAAAAGAAACAGAACATTCCGAGCACCTGCAATTTACCTTCCAGCCTGCTTAGCTGTGGCAGAGACATCAGCAGGCAGTGGAAATACCACACTTATCTTTGTCAACTGCTCAACTGTGGACAGTTCTAAAAGATACTTCAATTGCTGTGGAAAATAAATATTTGCTTCATACACACCTTGACTTTAGGAGCAAAATTAATTTGCTATAGTATTGTAATACTACTATCACCATAGGAGTTCAAGGACAGACTTAATTTTGGTGAGACAATCCAAAAGAACATAGAATGCTGTACGCTCAAATCTTTGTACACAGTATCAGGTGACATACACTTAGACATGGGGGCTGAACCAGTGCAGTCAGCAAATCTATGATCGTACTATGCATATACCCTGGTCATCTCACTACTGAGAGTAAAATAATACCAAACTTATCTTAGAATGAGAAAAACAACATCACTAAGCAAGAGTTAGGGACTGGAACAAAAAACTGAGGGAGTCAAAACAGTAAAAGTCCAACAGCTCTAACAAGCCTGAAAACAGTCATGTTCTGTCACACTGTAAATAAGCATAAGAACAGTGTATTATAGGCTGGGGATGTGGCTCAGTAATCCAGCACTTTTGTCTAGTATGTGGGAAGCCCTTGGCTCAATCATCTCCAGGATCCTAAGTACAAAAAAAAAAAAAAAAAGTAAAATGGATTATTTAAATGTTAAAAATATTTCATGGACAAATAGTAACAAACTGTGTGAGGAGTATATGCATCTTGGACACTAGTCTGTGGTCCTTTACATGTGTCAGCACATTTAACCCTCCTAACCTTTCCCTGTCCTTCAGATAAGGAAAAGAGGCTGAGCTGAGACAGAACCTCCACCATCACATCTAGACATGCTCAGTTGCTACATTGTGCTACACAGGGCAGTAAGGTGGTATAAAAACACTTTTAAAAAAATTAAAAAACAAAAGAAACAAAAATAACAACCAAGTGAGCCAAGTGATGGGCTGAACTCTAGAAAACAAACCAAGAAGTTAGCTGAGATTTATACACTGTACATTTTATTAAATACTGGGCTTTATTACAACAAATTTGCTTGCAATAGAAGTTCATTTTAAAAAACGTATTCAAATTCCTACTTCACAATGCTTTTTAGCTAAACATTCTATTTTTACTGTCTTTAGACAGTCACTATGGACAGAAAATTAAGTTTGCATAATGGCATAAAGGAATTTGTCAATGTTGCAACACTTACTATATGGAAGAATTCTTCCAAAGTGTAAACATATCTACAATAAAGTATATGATCAGACAGCATACTGCTTTTCCCAGTGTCATCAGAGTAGCTAGATGACACTGTTTAATCATGCACATTAACTCTTGACTACTCACTGAAAGTTTCTATCTACATACAAAAGAGATTCATAACCCAAGGCTTGGCATTTTGCCAAAAACTAAAAAAAGAGAGAGAAGAAAACATGGACGTTAGGGTGAGTTTTAGGCCATCATGGAAAGCTGTCAGCTGTAATATCCCTCCTGTGACCGTGGTGGCAAGTTCCTTGGAATAGCCTTTTCCTGTGTTTTGATCAAGTCTAGAATAGCAGACAGTACTGCACAGTCTCTGGACTTAGTATCATTCCAGTCTACAGGATGAGGGCTTTCAATCTTCTCTTGCAGAAGGCTGTCCAGTTCCTTTCTTAGCCCCTAATGGTGAAGGAAGCAGACATACTCATTAGGGAAAATGAATTTTTAGACAATGTCAAAGATAAATACGACTTCAGTGGAAATAGAATTTTCAAAAGAAGGGCAAACTATCTATAGAGCAGCCAACTAAAGGTATGGTTAGAAGATTAAAACTTTCACCCTTAAAGTCTTTGGATGACTTTATTACTACATCAAAACTAATTTGGAAAACTAAAATCAGTCAACACTACTGGCTTTCTTGCAACAAAGCAAGAAACATTCTTTTTAAAGCATTTCTTTATCTTGGGGGCCACGGACTGTGTGTAAGTCACAGAACAACTTTCAGAAGTCAGTTCCATACTTCCACCATGTGTGTTCTAAGACAATGCAGGTCACTGGGTCTTTAGGCTGAGCCATCTGGTGGCCCCAAAGACCACACATTCACTTCCAAGCAACCTTACAGACAACCATTAACATCACCTTAACAAGATGGGCAATTCTTTCTGGAGACTGAAACACAATCCATTCATCTACAGCAATAACTTCCTGACCATTATCTTTCTGGATGGAAATATCTCCCCCAAAGAACAGCAGGCAGTATGGTGAAACTTCTGTACAGTCATACAAGTAAATCTGAAAAGAAGGTTAACATAAGTAAGTGTATGAGGAAGCAGGAAAGAAGTACTACCATGTCAATCCACCATAATGAGTAATTTCCTTAGTACTACAAAAAATTCCTTTAAAAAATAATATGTACATTACTATGTAGGTGGATTATTGTTATGCCAACAAATCTTTACATAGTGCAAACTCCTGACAGCATTTCTTGAAAGCAGACTCTCTGGAAAAATCACACAAATCAAATAACTGATGTATTTCATAAAATATACAAAAGTATATTACTCATAAAAAGCTATAATTTATGTCAGAAAAAAAGAAACATCTCAGATATAATTTATCTCAGAAAAAACAGAAAATTATAAAACTCTAAGAAGACCTTCAGATTTATAACTCTGTTAAATGTTCTGCTTACACTGCTTGTCCTCATCTTGAGGTGATAGATAAGCCAGTTATAGTGGAAGTCTGTCTGCTCCACATTGACAGACTTCGGATGAATAGACACCAGACCATCAGACTTCGTGTGAACTTTCACCCTGTAAAAAAATTATAATACAGTTCATAAGTATCTTAAGGAACTTTTCCCTCATTACTACAAAAAATACTTTAAAAAATAATAGGTAGCTTAGTAAAAACCAAACAAAGAAAGCAATCTTAAATATGAATACTTTATACCATAATAAAAAATCCACCCACAGTTTCAATTTAAAACAGCAATCAGGTGATAGACTGCCCCTTAATAGTGCTAGTATACAGTACACAATGAAGAATAAAGAAGAAAGCACATGAAATGATTAAGAAGAAGCATATTTTAAAAGTCTATAGTTTACTATGACCAACAACATGGCAACCACCCTCAAGTTCCAGAGTCACTGTAAAATAATCAACTAAAAACTTCCAATAAAAATTAAAATTTTCTTGAAAACAGACTTTTGCTTAAATGTTTTAAAAGTTTTTTAAGTTTTATATTATGTGTATGAGTGTTTTTCCTGCATGCATATTATGTGCAGCACATGTGTGCTTGGTGCCCACAGACCCAGAAGAGGGCATTCGACCTAAGATTGGAGTTACAGACAGTTTTGAGTGGCCATCTGGGTGTTGGAAATAGAACCTGGGTCCCATGGAAGAGCAGACAGTGCTCTTAACTACTGAGCCACCTATTCAGTCCCTTTAAAGTATTTTTTAAATGCCTTCCATTCACTCAAATTTTTCAATTTCAAAATAGATGTATTTGGAATAAACACGTTTTGGCTGTTGACTCTCTGAATTTGTAGAGGGCTTTATCTTTATTACAGTGGTTTCTTTTGTGTGGGCAAGGAGGCATGTGTGATGGTGAGGTGACAACTGGGACTACTCTCTCCCTTCGCCATATTAGTTTCAGGGAGAGGTGCTATGGAATATTATTTTAAGATGTGTTACACTTGTTTATGCTGCAGAATACCTGTCGAATGATACAAGGACTGTGCTGCATTCCTTTTGTTGCAGCTGTTTAACTCTGTGAAGCTGTGTTACTTTGCCTGCCTAAAACACCTGACAGTCAAATAAAAAGGTGAATTGCCAATAGCTTGTCAGGAGAAAGGACAGGCAGGACTGGCAGGCAGAGAGAATAAATAGGAGGAGAAAGAAGGGATCAAGAAGGGAGAAGGGGAAAGAAGAGGAGGATATCAGGGGCCAGCCACCCAGCTACACAGCTAACAACACTGTGAGAGAAAGAAAGACATAAAGAAATAGTAAAGGGTAAAAGCAAAAGATAGATGAGATAATTTAAGTTAAGAAGAGCTGGCTAGACACAAGCAAAGCTAAGGCTGGGCATTCATAGTAAGAGTAAGCATCCTTGTGTGTGTTTATTTGGTAGCTGGGCGGCAGGCTTCCTGAAAGAGTGGAGTAGAAAGAGTAAATAAAAACAACCAACTACAGAGGGAGATATGGAACTCAGACTGTCAAGAAGTGCCTGCCTACTAAGCCACTGAAAATCATAAATGAGGGTTGTGATTTATTATTGGGAATAAAAACATAAATTACTTTTTCTCAGTGAACTTAATTAGTGTCATTCTTTAACCCTGTAGAAAAGGAGTTAGCAAATTTCTATATAAAGTCAAATGTATATTAAGATTTTCTGGCCTTAGCAACTACCTAACTCTGCTAATGAAGCAGGAAAACACAACATACAAATAAATGGGCATGACTATGTCCCAGTAAAAATTTGTTTTATAAAAAACTTTTAACCTATAAAATATGGTAAATATCCCCCACTCAGTTGAACTCAAGTATAATAATCTAAAGGAAACTGTCCTTTTTTTATTTTTCTCCATGACTCTCCCATGATAATAGGAGATAATAAAATACTTGCATTTTCAAATCTCCCTATTAAAGTATCAGCAAAGTTAGATATAGGAATCTAGCAAACTACTGACATTTAAAGTGGAGAGTGGGTGTGGTAACTCACATGGATAATCCTCACACAGGGTACCCCTGTGGGTGAAGGAGCTGGGTTAGCAGAGGCTAGGATGCAAAACCTTGCCTCAAAATAACACTCCCCCAATCCAAACAAACTTAGTTCATTTATAATAGAATTTAACTACATGATTAAAATTCATCTGCTTACCCATAGCCCTGTAACTTACCCTATTCTTTATTTGTGGGAGTTGTATGTACATTACAGAATGCTTTATAGTGTACCTGGTCTCAATCTAAGAAACAGAGAAAGATCTCTTCTAGTTATGTTAATAATAAGTATCTCCAGCTGCCAGTTAAATGTTTCTAAGTGGAGGGGGTGAGTACACTAGCATCAATTTGAGGATCATAGCCCTACGAGAGTATCTTAATGATAGACATTCTTGGCAATCTGTATTTCCCATTTTAATATTCACAAGATATCCAGCATTTTCATTTACATTAGCCCTAACATTGCACATATTACTACAGTTTTAAACCATAATTTCCCCACTGTTACTAGACATCTATTCTGTTAAAAAGTATCTATAACCAATTCCTGAGGATAAACCCAAATTAAAATCTGAATGTAATCAGTGAACTGAGAGGAACTAATGAACTACTTCAGTGAATGCCTTCCAAAGGTTGACAACAGACTCAGGAAAATTCCTCACTAATATCCCCAACTAGTACTAAGGCAAAGTGAAAGCAAATTCCATGTCTCCAAAGAGTGAAATTATAATTTTATTCAAATAGCTGTAACAAAAATAACCTTTTTTTACAAGGAAAAAAATGTACAAATAAATCAAAATCTATTCTAGTCAATTTCTCCTCAGGCATTGCTTCTCATACTGCTTAATCGCCTTGAATGTTTGCAGAAATTGTTTTATTAACCTGTTTTGTAAATGGGTGATCAGATAGATGACTAACCCTGTGTGTGAGAGATAGTTCCCTATGCACGATAATTCCTATGTATCTAAGTTATCAGACACAGAAGAATCAAGAATCCAGCAACAAGGGTGAGGAGACAGTTCTACTAGAAGGTTCTAATACTGAAGAAAGCACAAGTAATTCATAACAATCTTCAATGCTTACATTTTTCTTTTTTTACCCAAATTTAGTCGTATTTTAGCAACTTTGGGATATAAGCCAGCACAGATGACAGCTTTAATTATCTTCTCATTATCTATTGGAAGTAGGAAAGTAGAGGGGGGGGGAAGTAAAATATTAAGACAATGTATGATTAATGGCAAGTGATTTACACGTGTGTGTGTGTGTGTGTGTGTGTGTTCTGCTCTGCTTTACCTGAATTTATGTTAGCTTTAGGATCTTTGGGACTTCTACTGCTTACAAATCCAGCTCCAAGAAGATGCTCAGCAAACTGTCCCTTCATGTTATGCAGCATCTAGAGGGGAATGGTAACAATCAGCTAGAAACCCTTCTTGCACAAAGCCCATAATAAATCACACGCACCTCAATTTAGTTTTTAGTTTTTCTTGCTGTACAAAAACATGGGTACAAAAATGTGCTACATATAAGACAAGATTTAGTTTTCATTATATGTATGTGTATATTTCATGTGAGTCTGGGTGCCAGTGGAGGCCTCAAGGCTTCAGACCACCTACAGCTAGGATTACAGGCAGTTAAGAACCACCAGACCCATGTGCTTAGTTCCTCTGCAGGAAGAGCTTTTAACTGTTGGGCTATCTTTGCAGCTCAGCTCTTAAATGTTGTCATTTAAGGAAGAAATTGATAAGTCACAAAACAACTTTCTGTAAATAAATTTTACTACAACACAACTACATTGTACTGTCTATTCTTTGAGGTTGCTTTTGTGCTCTAGTAACAGAGATGAATGCTTTTTAAGATACATAACCTACAAGCCTAAACTATTATTTGCTGAGGGAAAAAACTTGCATGATATAAGAGAAAAAACCACTAATGTTTAAAGAATTAATCCATTTTGCAAAAGACATGAGTTTTTGGATTGCCCTTTACTCTGTTTTTAAAAACAAGCAGAAACAACAACAAAATCCTGAAGAATTACCAAGACTAACTGCTGTTAACTTACTGGCACTGGAGTATTTCTCTTAGAAACCATGAGTTAAGTAGAAATAATGGGTGGCTCAGTACTGCCAAAAAAAATTGTTTCCCATCTCAGTTATCTTCATAATCAATCATTAGTATTGTAAACACTATGAATATACACCAACAGAAGAATCAGAAAGAAGCATAGCTTAAGATGAGATCTGTTGTGTTTTGTTTCTTACTTTTGTTTATTGGGTTGTTGAAGCAGAATTTCATATAGCCCAGGCTGGCCTCACACTATGTAGCTGAGGCTAGCCCCAAATTTCTGATCCTTTTCCCTTCTTCACCTCTTGAGTACTGGGATTATAACCATGTTATAACTATATAACAACTTCCACTTTGAGATCAGCATTTAAAACTATAAAGCTGGGGTTTTTTGCCAAGCATTGTGAGACAAGTCTGTAATCTAAGCCACTTGAGAGGCTGAGAGAGAAGAACTGAAAGCATCAGGCCAATCTGGGCTGCAAGACTATTTATCTCAAAAATAAACTTTTATGAAGTAGAACTTTGATTCAAATTAAAGAAGTACCACAGAAAAGAAAATGGTCCAGATTAATTTGCTTTTACAACCACAGAAATATTTTAGATTATAATACATCAATGTAACTGGTTACATGCAAGTGTTTCTTTTGACAAAATATGTAACGCAGTTTCCCTGTGTGATTCTAAATGAATCTGACAGCCATGTCCTCCTGGTCATTATAGCATTAGAATTTTAAGAAAACCATCTTTACACAGAGTCCTCATTGTGTTCTTCCCTCACTATCTTGTGTTCCCTTTTCATCTAAACTATCTCAGCAACCACTGTCAATCACGGGACATGCAAGCTCCACCACTGAAGTCTTCACTGTTTTCAGGAATTCAGAGAGCTGTGTTTCTTGAGTGCTTGTCCACTGTCACATACCTCAATGGGATAAAGCAACTCTCACAGACAATTTGGATTTAGCCACCTTACCATAATATAGTACATTTCATTTTTCCATTTCAGGCAATGGTCATTGATAAGTGCCAGTCTCCACTACACGATTCCTCTGCAGTAATGCTCACTTACGTGATCAATCAGTCTTGTCCTTAACTTTTATTTACCACTTGAATTTCTTATTTTTCAGCTTCACCATTATCCTGAATGCCTAATGCTTTCTTTCATGCCAATAATTTGCTTTCTAGGAGTCTGTATTGTTGTGCTCTTTGGTCTTCAATTTGGTTTCTGAGCAACCCCACTTAAAATTCACTCTTACTGCCTTATTTTCTGTTTTACTGAATGGATAATCTTTCAGTAACTCTATATTATGAATCAGTTGTTAAGGTATTTCTATTTAAATATGCTATGTCCTTTGTATTTTTTGGCTGTAGTATCTTTCTGAATTGTCATATCACTTTTTACTGTGCTGATAACTGGGCATTTTTTTATTAGAATGTTAACTTCTTGACACACACATAACACTTTGAATATAGTTAATTTTACTACAGATACACTGTGTATATACTAATACAGTATCATGATTAGTGCAAATCTTTCAGTGTTACCTGCAGTGTGTTTGAAGACAGAAAATATTCCCAGCAATAGTCTTTTTCATATCTGAAACCACGTCGCTTAGCTTCTTCCCAACCCTATTGGACAAAGAAATGACATAACTCATGTGGTTCTCCACACAAAAGACTACTTAGCAGTTTCCATCTATTTTACTAACAGCTTATTTCACAGATGTCCCATATTCTCTGCAAAAATCTAAAAGAACTTTTAAATGTATGACAAAAAAGCTTAGGTTTCTTATTACCTACTGAGATACAAATTATACTAATATATTGTATGTTTTATTAAAAAACTTCCCACTGTATATTAAGTATTGATCAAAAGAGTATTAGTAAATAAATTTCAATGTTATCAAACATTTTTTAAATGTAAAAATATGGTTTTCTTAAATAGAATTAAAGCAGAATAGGGACTGGGGAGATGGCTCAGCAGTTAAGAACACTGGCTGCTCTTCCAGAGCACCTGAGTTCAATTCCCAGCAATGACATGGTCACTCATAACCATCTATAATAGAATCCGATGACCTCTTCTGACATGCAAGTATATATGCAGATAGAGTACTCCTAAGATAAATAAATAATTCTTTAAAATAAGAAAAGAAGGAAGGAACAAAGGAAGGAAGAAAAGAAAGAAAGAAAGAAAAGTGGAAAGGCGGGCTGTCAGCAAGACGGCTTAGTAGGTAAGTTCCTGCATCCAAGCTTGACAAGTTAGATCCCTTGATTCCTACAAATGTGTGAGAAAGTGAGATCAAACTCTCATAACTTGTTCGGACTGTACCACATGCATGCTGTGATATGTGTACCAACATCACACTCCCCAACAAAAATAAATAAAACTAAAGAAGGAAACGGGGAAAGAAATAGATTTATGAGTTCCAGCTGAGCCAGGTCCTGCATGTCTTTTATGATCTAGCTGGGTGAGCACATCTGACCTTGTCCCCCATATACTCTTCTCAAACCCCTAGATTGAGCACAGGTGCCATACCCAGTCAGTGCCCTGGTCTAGTTTGGCCACCACTCTTTATGTGTCCCCCAAACCTCCAGAATCCAGCAGGATATACTCACTGTCAACCTGCAGGCCCCATACAGACCTCATATCTTGTGCCAGGGTCTACTCTGTGGGTCTGTCTAATTCTTCCTTTTATGCACCTTCTCTGACTCCCCAGATCTACACCAGAACTCTAGGCTTGGGCTGGGACGCACATCCTAACACTACAACCCAGTCTCTTCTTGTCAACATGACTTCATTTGATCTAACTATATCCAACCTTTAGGCCCCAGCTAGCCTCCACATTCTGTTTACTGTTCCAACATGCTCTGCCCATATCAGACAAATTACCAACAAAAGAAGCCCACACACCTATATCACATCACAAAAAATACAAACAGTATGAAAGTTTTTGTCCCTCGAATCCACTAGTCTCACGGAAATATTTGTCTGTGAGAATTACTTACATAAACCACAGAACTCAAAATTTACAAGAATCACAAATTATCAAAAACTGAAGGAGCTTATTAAAGAAGACACAAGGAAGAACTCAATGAACAAAAAGAGAATGAACACCTGCATGGTTCTTAAGAAAACACAAACACAAGGCTGTTGGAAATGACAAAGACAATCCAGTACTTAAAAACAATATTCAACAAAGAGATAGAAACATTGACTTAGTTAAAACACTAAGTATACAGATCGAAGCACATGTACTAAAGCAGCATGACAAAAAAATAGAATCATATAAAGGAAAACCCAGAGTAACAGCTGTTTTCTCAGTGGAAACTCTGAAAGGCAGATGAGCCTATGCAGTTCAACTTCTAAAAGATTGATTAAAACAGCAAATCTAGACTAATACAGCCAGCAAAGCTAATCACCATACTTCAAGAAGGAAAAACTTTCCATGACATAAAAAGCCTAAGAAAAAGTGATACTGAGCAGACCAAACCAAAGAAAATACAGGAACTAATCTGTTGGGCTGAGGAGAGGAGTAAACACAGCCAAGAGAAATCTCTGAAGCAAAAAGTACTATCAAGAGCACAATACCATCAAAGCCCAACTTTCAAATATTAAGTATTCAATAACTATACTGCTGGAATTAAAGACACAGAAAAACATCAGTCCAATAGATAGGTCATTTGGACAAAAAAACTAGGCAGAGAAACATCAGAATTAAACAGTGGACTGAACAGGAAGAATATTCCACTCAATCATCAGAGAATGCACATTCTACCTAGCAGCATATGGAAGTTTCTAAAACAGTCTCTAAAACAGACTACATCCTAGGACACCAAATCTTAACAAATTCAGAAATATTGAAATAACTCCAGGTATTCTTATCTGACAAAAATGTAATCAAATTTCAAAATCAACTGTAAAAAATTATCTAGTAAGCACAAAAGCTCCTAAAAATTAAACAAATCATTCATTACTGAATGATGACCAAGTTCCAAAAAAAAAAAAAAATCAAAGATTTTCTAGAATTAAGTGAAAATGAAAACACAATATAACAACTCTCTGGACATGTAAAAAGCAGTATCACAAGAAAAAAAAAAACAACAACAACTGCAGCTCTAAGTGCATACTGAGAAAATCTGAGTATAATCAAGAGACTTGATGAAAGACAAAATTTGAAAAACTAAGAACCAAACCCAGTTGATGGCAAGAAAAAAAATAGAGACAATATTATAAGGAAGCAGTAACAAAGAAAACAATACAAAAAAAAATCAACAAATCTAAGAGATGGCTCTTTGGAAAGATAAAATTAAAAGACCCTTTAAGCTTCCAAAGAGAAGCAACCAATAATTCTACCCAACTATGATGACTATGAACTAAAATAAGGAATAGCATGGTACATATCCCTAAGGTTACATGCATATTTTCATGATAACCAACATTCTCTAATTGGATTTAATGCCAAATCAACAAGAGGGAAAACATGCTTGCTACTGAAAACCTAACCAGTAGTCATGGATTTTGGAGAACCTACAACCACTCCTCCAGCATAATTCCCAACTATATTCTAAAATTTATCCTTATACCCACAATGAAGTATAGGTTTCATCAAAGAAACATCTCTTGTAACAGACACCATTACAGAAAACCACAATCAATCAAAGGCAGAAAACAAAAAGGTCATGTGCTGCTCAATCCTAACTGACAAATCTACAACACAATGCCCACACTTAAGGACAGAGATCATATCAGAAGAGGGAGACAAATTGTAAAAGCCATAAAAACAAAATTTGCTGTGAGATTTCATCTCTTAGAAATGTCAGAGAACCTTATGCCCATGAAGCTGACACCCATAAACTAACATGGAAGGGTAAAATTTCATGGGTCCTCAACTGTACACAAAAAACTATAGGCAACTAAGAAACACTGAGAGTGGGAATAGTCTTCTCCAGTGAAAGGCCCCTAACTGTTTATTCAATACAAGTGGTCAGCCCTAAAAATAATATATAAAATATATATATAGAAGTAATAGTATATGATTTGAGGTTGTTGTTTCCACACACACATTATATACACACATGTGTACATGATTTTGATTTACTGCCAAAAGGCTGTATCACTGTAAGAATATTGATAGACATTTATTTATGAAATAAAAGACACAAGGAATAGGGGCTGGAGAGATAGCTCAGCGGTTAAGAGCACTGACTGCTCTTCCAGAGGACCTGAGTTCAATTCCCAGCAACCACCTGGTGGCTCACAACCATCTATAATGACATCTGGTACTCTCTTCTGTATACTGTATACATAATAAATAAATAAATCTTTAAAAAAATAAAAACAACAAAAAAAGACACAAAGAACATTATAGATGAAAAACAAGATAACATGGTCATGTTTCAGTCTTATTTTTTATATAAGTCTTTCCCCCAAACCCAAAGATGAGCTCTTGTACAAGAAAGTTCATTTTAATAAAATATTCACCAAATTTTAACTATTTCTCAGCAATTTATTCATAAGATATAAATATGGTCACTTAGAAGTATCTTAAAACATGAGCAAGGTTTTTAGCCTAACCTCAAATGCATTTACAACAGTCAGGTGATCACTTCTAGTCTCCTTTGCCAATTCCTTTCTTCTTGCATCTGCAATCTTTTCTTTTCCCTAAAAAAAAAAACAAAACGCTGTTTAAATTTTTCTGACAGTATAGTAATGATGGAATTTTACTGAAAATATGATGAAAAATACATGTAAGCAGTAAATAATTTTAGTATTAAGAATGCTCAGGCTTTTTTTTAAAATCTTTCTTACCAAGGGAATGACAAAGGGATCTTTAAAGCTGAGACTGGCAGCAATAGTGAGTACTGGATCTAAGCAACAAAATAAAGCTCCAAAGAGAATCATTTTTCCAATATGTGGCTCAACAGGTAATCTGGCTAAGTGGACACCAAGAGGTGTCAATTCTTCTTGTTTATCCAAAGCACTCTGAAAGAAAAAGCATCTGCTATTAAGGTAGGCCTAGAAAAGCACTCCATTAAAGCTACTGTAGTCAGCTGTGAAACACACAGCCACTAATCATTCTCTTAGTCCCCAAATGTTCAAGCATTGTTTCAGATGCCTTCAAGAGAAAATTCTAATGTCAGAAAAGGCTAGTGACTTATTTCAAACAAACACAATCTGCAACTTATGTTATGGCAGAAATAAAGAAAAATCATCTGTGGTAAAAACAGTTACAAAAAGACATGTAGGTGAAAAGCACAGCTCCTAGACTGCTACAATGCAAAGATAAATAAGGTGCCTACATAGGACTTCTGTTCCAATTCCCTAGGTAACCTGGTTCAAATGAGGAAGCTAGAAAAGTATCTTAAAGGTACCAAGAAAATAAAAAAAACATAGTTGCATAATTTACAGTACTATTTTAGGCAGTTCATTATTTTAAAAGCCTATCTCAGTGCTACAAAAATCAAATTCTTAAAAATTACCTACATGGATAGCTTCCAAACCTGCAACATACATAAAAAATGTCTTTAGTACCTCCAACCCAACATTAACCAACATGACTTCGCAGATAAACATAAATGTTCTTTCTCTACATGGTTCAGTAGAGTGCAGAGAGGTGCTGTAAAGCATATATGTGAGTATAACTGAGGTGATGAATTTCTAATTGACTCACAATTCAAATCACCTCATGTAGCTGCAAACAACAGCAGTCAGCACTTTTCTCATTTCTTGTGCTTCTCTTACTACTCTGGGCATTAATTCACGGGCAGTCCTCTACCTCTAAACATGGTCATATGGAGGAATGACTGCCAAATACAGTCACTTAAGAGTCTCTCACAACATAAAATGAAAGTAACAAAACCAGAAAATTCTGTTCTATGGAAATATGTTCAAGTGAGTAACAGTTCAAGAATTGTTAAAGCATCATAGAGATAAAAAGACACTTGTTTATATATATTTCAAAATGTAAGTGTTACCTTTATCAAATGTCTACACTACCATTAAACTACTTGAATTTGACAAGTGAGCATTATGATAATCAGAAAGAGTAGAATAAGCCAACACAATTTAAGGATATGTATGAAGACCACTAAAGAAAAAATTCAAGATTTCATGTAATTTTAAATCAGTCTTGCAATGAATAAAACTCATAAAAACTTGTGTCATAAAAACATGAATAAAGTGTCATATCAAATCTGACAGTGCTCTACTGTGGAGGAAGTTTTTAAGCAGCCAGTGAACATGTTAAAACATGCTAAACCCAAGTTATACATTTTAAGAAAAAAGAATGAAATTTACCAATTCCATTAGGTGTTTTATGGAGAGCAATACCGCCTCATTTGATGGTGGATCCATTAATCTCCTCAGAAAATATTCAATACTACCTAGCCGTAAAATCTGTGGAGGCAAATAAAGTTAAATACGGGTCAAAAACACATTTAAAGAAATGCACTCAAAAGCTTATATAACACTTTCTAAGAGCAATTAACTAGTGAGAAAGTTATCAGATTAAAAATCTCAACAAGTTCATTACGGATTCCCTTAGAAATAGGACTAGGGATGTTGTGCACACAAGCATTTCAAGATAACAACAGCCAGCCCCCTCCCCACACACACACTTGAAGATAACAGCCAGCCAGACCTTGTGGCACAGAACTATAATACTAGCTACTCAGGAGGCTGAGGCAGAATGATCAACAATTCAAGGTCAGCTTGATGTAACTACTGAGACCATCTCAAAGTCCAAAAGAGATAAAAAGAAGGGGGTGTGCAAATGTAGTTAGTTCAGTGGTAGAACGTTTGCCTAGTATAATCCTCTGAACACAAAAATTAAGTAACAGTAGCAAACCAACACTGTTTTAAGAATTTCATATTAACTAAAAAAATTCTGTCCAAGGAATCATAACAAAGTTTCCAGGTAGAAAGTGAACATCAAGCACAGGTGACCTAATCTTAATATTAACAACTGTTCAATATACATGAGAAAAAAGTTTAAGTAGTTTCTTCACACAAAGTTCATAAAAATAATTCCTTTTGTTCTACTAAAAATGTTGGAAACTATAATGCTATCCTCCATTTAGTTTGTTAATTCTCCTAACCTTTATCTGCAAACAAAGTTCTTCCAAAGGAGTTCTCAAAATTTCTGGTAGTTGATAGTCATCTAGAAGACTTGCTCTAAGGCCATTATAGAGATGATAACAATGACCAGGTTGAACTCTTTAAAAGAAAAAAAGAAGAAAGCATTAATAAGAGCATGACTTTTAGAATGTCAAAAACCATGAAGTACCTAGTATCCATTTCTCACAAGCCTGTACAATTATTACTTTATGTGTATGAAACCCTATTTTCTTCCTATTTGAATAAACCCTAAACCCAATATCCCAATATTACTGTTTTTGTAGTTCTATGTTCTTTCCTTCCTTAAACATTATTTTTCTTTCAATTAGTCATTAGTAATTTTAAGTATTGTGTAATATATTTGAATATATGTATAATAATTAGATCAACCATTTGCAAATCCTTCATTTTGATATATAAGCCTTCAAGCACCTCTCTAAGTTCTTATAAAGTCTGTACTGTTACTCCAAAGTAGTCCTTTGGTACTGCAGGATGCTAGAACTCATTCCTCTATCTTTTGGGAGCTCTCATGCTCCAGTTTTAGAAAGCAATGAAAGATATTCCTGTCCATAACTTGGTTCCCTAGTTCTGAAATTCCTCTGACGTTGCTCGAACTACAGCAATCTACTCTGGTCAGGTTTAGAGTTGTAACAATAAATATACCCTGTAAGTATACTTTATAATAAACTCTGCTCTATGGCAACCTGCATTTATTAATTAAAGAACATGTTTAAATGTATTCCATTTAGTGAACTCTTAGACACTGGAAACTCTTAAGTTTGTAATTTTAGTACCACAATTGATATGACAGAATTCAGATATTTCTAAACAGAGTATTTCCAAAGTTCTGGCCACTGTAGAATAAAAATTCTAAAACTTTCAAGGTTTTTTGTTTGTTTGTTTGTTGCTTAAGTCTACAAAGACTCAATATCTATTACCAAATATTACAGACCTAACATTATCTATTGCCTCATAGAAACTAATCATATTTCCATCAGGAACCACATAATATAGTAGGTTTTTGTTTGTTTTCTGTTCTCCAAAATCACCATCAATCTAATCCAGACTATGGAGCTAGCTAGGCTGCTTGAATTGAAATTTTGTCTCTGCTATGTATAAATCTCTGGGACTCTGAGTGAGTTATTTAATTTCTCTATAACTCAATGTCTTTATTCTTAAAATACATACTTAATATTTCAGCTACAAAGTAAGAATTAAACATATAAAGCATTTAAAAAAGGAGCTGGCACTCAGTTACTATTAGATAACACATACTTTAAGAACAGACATGGAAACAAACTAATGTACCTAATATAGATAATTTTCATTAACTAGACTAGGTTGTTGAAAAAACATTCATTAAAAAAAGTATGCAGATAATTTCCCAAAAACTATGAATAAGATTATTTTCTTATTTTAAAAATTGGCTGTTCTAATAGGTAGGCAAGGGATCTCATCTCACCTTTTCACCATGGCTGCCCTGAAGAAAACAGATGTTAACAGAGATGTGGGCAAGAGCACAGAGGACAGAGGACAGTTCTGGTGGGAATGTCAATACTCATTAGGCACATCATATGAAGGGTTCTAAAAAACCACAGAGAACTAAGACATGCCATAATGGTGCTGCTCCCACACACATACTCAAGAGGTATTCTAGTGCTGCTTCACTCACAATAGCCAAGATTCACAATCAGACTAATTGTCCATCAACACATGAGCTGATAAAGAAAATGTGGTACACATACACACAATAGAATTTTATCTATTGTAAGGATGAAATTATGATACCTACAGAAAAATATTAAGTTAGCCACTCAGAAAGGCAAATACCAAATGTTCGCTCTATGCAGAACTTATATGTAAACATATACATATATGTATATATATAAATTAGACAGATGATTAGATAGGTATGTGGATGGTCATATGAAAACATAAAAGGAATTATAAGTAGAAGGAAGTCTAAAGACAGGAGGCATGGGGAAAAGAGAAGGAGTATATGATATGTGGAAGAGGGACTGAGTAAAGAAATAAAATAAGGGGGAAGTATAATCACAAAAATGTATAAATATTTTATAAACTTATTATTTTATATGGCAATTAAAAATCAATTACTACTAACCACATGACCACCCTGGCTAGGACTCCAAGCAATAGTGGAGAGGGTGCCTAAACAGTTCTTCCCCTATAATCAAATAAATGACCACCCTAACTGTCATTATCGAACTTTTATCCAGCAATAGATAGAGGCAGAAGCAGAGATCCATAGCTAAACACCAGGTTGAACACCCCCGTCCAGCTGAAGAGCAGGAGAGATTATATGAGCAAAGGGATTAGGATCCTAAGGAGGAGACCCACAGAGGCTGACCCAAGGTATTGGAAGTTCACTGATTCTGAAAAGACAGCTGAAGAATCTTCATGAAAAGAAGCTAAACCCTCGGAATATGTATGACAGTTAAATGGTGTGGGCAGTTAGTGGAGCTTCTTGCAGTCAGCCCAGAGTTTATTCCTGGTACATGAATTGGTTTCTCGGGGCCCACTGCCTACAGAGGAACACCTTATTCAGCCTTGATACTGTGGGGAGGGACTCGGTCCTACTTCACTGGATACGCCAGACCAAACTGATTCACCTTGGGAGTCTTTGCCCTCCTGGGGGATAATAGGGGATGGGGTGAAGGGAGGGCTGAGGGAAGACTGGGAGGAGGAGAGGGTATGGAGAAAAAAAAACTTTTTAAAATAAAAACATTATTTTTACTTTTACATCACAGCAATATAATTTGCTCACATATTTTTCCATGTTTCAAGGCCCGGACGACATTTCCATCTTACCTTCCCGCTCTTCCTTTCCTCTGTTTGGCATTAGCTTTACTAACCCACTCGGCAGACATGGTACTAATGTTGTTCTGTGTGTCGAAGTGTGTCTCTTTAATTTTTCCTCCATCTATTACATAAACTACATCATCTATGGTGATGCTGTTTGAAAAAGATACATAAAATATTGTAAGCACATCAATATCAACCAAGCCCACAGATGAGTTTTTAATATTTTTAAAATTTATTTAAAATAGTTTTGACTGGATCAAATGGATTTTAGTAGTTCAGGGCTTTCACTGCTTTTCTCACATCTTTTCAGTTTTACAGTAGAGTGTCACTATGTTAACTGTGGTAAGATGATCTAATTACCTGCTACATTCTTATCATCCCACATCCAACCTCTTAGCATTCTCACTTTCTTATAACCAGCTCTGAGAGCACTGAAGGACGACAGTTTAACAGCAGCTTCCATAAAATAATTTGTTTCAGCAACTGAGCTATTGTATGTTCAATAGAGCATTAGAAATGTTTAAGGCTCCATGTAATGAAATAATATTGTCTCTAACTGGAGAACAGACAAGGGGACTAAACCTACATCAGCTCCAATAATTTTTTTAGAGATGTTTGAAAAATAACTTTTTTTTTCTTAAAAGTCTACTTTTGAAAAAAAAAAAACCCTAAAAACAGTAAGACAGCTTTAAAAAGGAAATTAATAGTTTATATTTGCCACCCATGACTAATATTAAAAAGTGATTTCTTTAAAAGGGGTTACAAAGTATCTTACAGGAAAAAAAAAAGGTTTAACTACATTGTAAAAGGTTTAACTATATTGTATGGGGCTCAAAACTTATATAATCATCAATGGCTGATATTTAAAATAGTTTTTACCTAGTCTCTGCAATGTTGGTAGCAATTACTATTTTCCGAACGCCAGGAGGAGTTTTTTTAAATACCTGTAAGAATAAATACACCAAAAGTATACTAATTTCTGACATACTTTTACAATGTTATTTCTTGAGATATTTCGTCATTTTTAGCATTTATGTTTATTTAATAACATGCATCTTGTTTATAGGTCTATCATTAACATACACTTTTCAACATGATGAAATCCTGCTTTTGTAAATCAGCTCCCATGGATGTTACAAGTGTATCACAAACAAGAGGCAAATCAAGTCATTCCAACTTTTAGCACATCCTTAACAAAAGTTGGGAGCATAAAGTAAAGGAAAGCTTTAATCAAGAACAAGATTTACAAAGCCAAGCAAAGAATTACCAACCAACAAGGCAGATACCCAGCCCTCAGAATGGACGTCAAGTGCATGAAACACTAGCTTAGATTAGACTGGAGTAAAATATCGTCTTCAAATGTCAAATCCTACAATGATGCTACCCATACCATAGTGGAAGGAAGAGACTGAGTCAAGTACTACTGTTGTAATACACCATACGCCAAAAAAATGCATTTATCTTTGCTTTATGAAAGAGAGCAACCAGTAATATCAGGCACACACTGCCTACTAGGTTAGGTGTCAAAGATGGAAGAAGCTCCACATTAGATATACTTTTATCTATTCTTCAATAATAAAAGTTCATTTTTCCCCATTCTCTTCCACCACATAGCATTCTTCTAATATAACAGGCTGATTCTTTCATCACTCTATCACCAAACACATCAAGAATCATAGGAGGAGGAGGAAGAAGAGGAGGAGAAAACTGGAAAATTTCAAGCACATAACCCAGAGGACTACAGCTGGACTGAACCTGAATGTCTCCTCCATGACAACTAGCTTTCGTGGTACCAGAAGGCACCATCAAGCTTCCAAGGGAGGAAAGAAACCAATAGTTCTATCCAACTATGATGCCTATAAACTAAAATTTATAGTTTGGGCAGTGTGACAGACCTTGGTAGTAACCAACAAACAGTCCTCTTATTGAATTTTATGCCTGATGAACAATAGGAAAAGCATGCTTATTGCTACTGGAAACCTAAACCAGCCTAGTACCCAGGAACAGAGAAGTCATGGATCTTGGAGGAAAACTTGCAACTGCTACCCTATTAAACCAATATAATTCTGAACTTCATTCTAAATATTTACCCTTATACTCACAGGAAAGTATAGGTCTCACGCCTCATCAAAGAAACAATCATTTGAAACAGACTATTACAAAGACAGAAAACAAGAGACTGTGTGCTACATAGTCCCAACTGTTGCATCTACAACACAGCTCTTGCACCTAAAGCTCAGAGGTCATCAGAAGATGGGGTGGAATGATGATTATAAGAGGCAGAGGAATGGAAAGTTTGCTGTGAAATCTCATCTCATAAAAAAAGTCAGAAAAGCACTTATGAAGTCTCATGAACATGACTACCTAAACAAGACCTGATCAAGGACAACATCAACAGACATGCTAACTAACATCAAATGGGAAAGTCCTTGAGGTCTCAACTCTAGAAGTGAACTACAGGTACCCGAGGAATGCTGAGAGCAGGAGAAATAGCCTTTCTCCGGGAAGAACATACCAGTAGATTAACCAATAGCGAGTAGTCAGCCCTAAAAGTCACATAGATATAAGCACATTATATGGACTCAGCAAGTCATATTTATTCATTTAAGAATGTATGTACGTAGACACACCACCAGTGACTACTACAAAGACAGAGGTCATGAATTTGAAAGAGCAGTGTTGTGTGTGGTGCACAGGAAGGGTGGAAGGAAAGAAAGGGAGAAAAAGTGTAAGTATGTTTTAATTTCAAAAGAAAAAAAAAACAACACAAAATAAACAAAACACAGTAAGTAAATAGTTGTAAAGTTTACCTCAATCTATGACAAAACAAATTTAAGAACATACCTGCGTCTGGTTTACTGTAGGCATCAGTGAATGTAAAGGTATAATAAGAAACTTATCTGAAAGTCAAAAGTAAATTAAATTAAAGCTCCATTAAACATGTATGGCACGTGTATGAAACAATAAATTCAGCTGCTGTATCACACAGTTCTTAATTTATATTTCTTCAAACAATCAAACTGAGTTTTTCTACAATGTTTTTCTGAGGGCTCCAATGAGTTCTAGTTAACATTTTACTTTGTTAATCTATTTCATATTGATAAGCATGTGCTTCTCAATTCTTTTCAAGATTAAAACATTTTTTCTGTTAATGTGTGTATGTGTCTCTATATGTATATGCCATGTGTGCCTGTGAAAACCAGAAGACTGAAACAGATGCCCTGGAATTGTAATTACAAACAACTATCAGCCACTTGATGTGGAGTGGTGGGACCTGAACTCAGATCCTATGAGAGAGCAGCAAGCATTCTTAATACACTGAGTCATGACTCCAACCCCTGCCCAAATTCTTAGAATTCTCAGTAGTGGAAATCATCTTTCTAAGTCACATCCATAAAAGGCCAGTAACTCCATCCTATTAATTAAACCTCCAATGTGAGCGAGAAAGATGTAAAAGTCCCAAAATGCCAATTTCTTAACTTTAAAGCTCAATCTTATTAAGGAAGTTGGAGAGGGGGAGGATAAAATAATGGTCTCAAAAAACTAAAAAGCTCATATATGTGTAGCAATCTTATTTGCATTTCCACCCTTGATAAGCCATGCTTATGATTCTTATCCTCTGTATAGTTATTGTTAACTCTTCCACATTTTAAATTCTTTTTACTGTTTTTTTTTGATAAATACAAAATAAAGAAGGAAAAAAAAAAAAAAACTAAAAAGCTCATGATATGTGTTCCAGCTTCACTTCTGACTCAGAACTTCTAGAAAACATTCAATTTCTTAAAGTAAAAAACCCAACAGGCCTTAGACCATCAAATCCTATACTAATGTAGCTCCATAAGTAACAACTTCTCCACATTAAAAAAGGAGAGAGGGTGACACAAACTACATGAATTCAAGTAGCAGTCTTGAATTATAGTATAATACATGTATATAATACCTGATTTAAACATCACTTGTGACATCAAGAGATCATGTAAAGTGCTGATATTGTCCCAGCCTGGTAGAAAGACCAGTATGGCACCATCCTATACAGACAGGAAATCACTATTAAAAGGTCTACATCAATAATAACAATAACAATCAATTCTATGCACACTTAAATCCTCACTAAAATTAAAGTAGCTATGAATTTTAGTTGCTATTTAAATGAATACAGACCCCCTTAAAAACTCAGACTTACAATCCAGAGATAATTTATTTAGTCTTTAAATAGGTTAAATGCCTAAACATGTTATTTTGAGATTTCCTTCCATCCCAATGCTTTTTAAAAGCATTTAGGAAAGTGAGTTTTTCATGGCTTTGATGCATTAACTAAAATTACAAATCACATTACTTGAAGAAAAACTAAACAAAACTAACCTCTTCTTCCAAAACAATGTATCGAATAAGGGCAGCAATCAAATTCAGATCAACTTTATCATCATCCATCCTTTCCAAAACATCTACGGTACTTGCAGAGTATCTACCAAGATTACACAGAAAGTCATGAAATACTTGGGAAGTTTTTTGTGGCTAAATCAGCTATAAAACCATAGAACCTTAAAGTTAACTCAGTCTGCATATGAACGAACAATCTATAGATAAGAGAAAATTAAAATTACTGGGATAATAACAGATAAGCAAAATCAGCAGTGCTGAGCTGGAATGAGCTTCTCTTCCTTCAAGTACATTCTTGGCCCACAGTGTTCTTGTCTCAAGCACACTTACCTTGTTCGAAGTTCCTTTATATAAACTGGCCAGCGTTGTTTATAGATAGCCTCTTTTTCTTCTTTTTCTTGTCTATTTATGTGACCCTGCATGAAACCCCTCTTGAACTGGGATCTATGTTCTTTTTGTTCTGGATCATATCTAAAATAAGAGAGTATTATGTATCTTCTCACATTTGAAATGTTATGGTTTTAAGTATAGCTGAATTTATATATTAGAGATTTCAAACCAGATTCTAAAGAATATTTTCACTATGCTTTCTAGTAAATGTTGCCCAAAATATTAACTCAAAGACTTTAAGTGTTAATACCTACCTAAAACTTCACATTTAAGATAAGAAGTATCCCTAAAGCACATAAGATAAATATGCCATCTAAACAATCTAAATTAAAAATGATTCCTGAGTTAACTTTTATCTTTAATTTTAGGTTTGTTCCAAAATAATTTTATAATAGAAAGCCAAAGTATGGCTTATTAACGGCTTATGAGAATTCAGACTTTGAAAGTTTTTCCAAACTGAACTGCACATAAGATTCCTTGTACAGCATATAAAAATAAGATTCCTAAATGTCAGTAGTATGACTTTAACCCAAGCATTTGAATTAGGTTGCACTGAATAACTCCAGGAGTATCAGATTCATGCTAGAAACTGCACAATTCTGCTATCAGTTACAGCAAAGGGAAGATCCAGAAGTAGTGTTATGTTGTATGTGTCCTATCTAGTGTTATAATGGAACCATAGTGCTATAGTGAGTTTTCTAAACAAAGTAAGTACCTGTTTCCGAGAATCATTCACATGCACTGTGAGCTCTAGGAAAGAAAGGGTGGCAAGAGGTAAAGGAAAACTGAAGCTACTTTAACCCCAAGGCTGTCACAATTCAGAGGACAGCATCTATATGGAATGGTGGAAGGTGAATGAAGTCAGATAGAAAGCATGCCCCAGTTTCATCAGTGACTAGCTGTGGTCTTGCAGAAGGTATTACCTTCCAGGCTTTAGACTTGTGCAGTTCACACTTTTACATATTTCTTAGATGAGAATCCAAAAAAGGTGATAAAGTGTCCACCATATAATAAACACCAAA
The DNA here is from genome assembly GCA_004025045.1 of Sigmodon hispidus. NCBI lineage: Eukaryota > Metazoa > Chordata > Mammalia > Rodentia > Cricetidae > Sigmodon > Sigmodon hispidus. Next base: position 95,901 of record PVIH01005249.1, read on the forward strand.
GTGTAGAAATCACCTTTTCTATTCAATAACATTGGCACCGTCTCCCCAAGTCTTTAATACATATAAAGGCACCACCTTGAGGTACCACAATGTAAGACTGACAAAGATCCTGATTAGAAGCATACAGAGAGCTGGTTCCCTTCCCAGGAACTTCCAACAACCAGGAGTAACCTTAAGCTACCCCACAAGCACTCAGTGCAGTCACAACCCTCCACATCCTTCTGTCTCATTCTTTACGTAGCCAACTGCCTTTCCTTCCTATTTTTTCTACTGTGCTTCCTTCTCAAGGAAAGAGGCATCTGGGCTTCTGACAAAAGTCTCTACCCTAAAGACCATCCTCCTTCAGCTGCCCCATCCTGAAGCTGGTGAGGGAACAGCAACTGCACAGAAACCTTTTTGTTGTGCCCACTCCCTTTCCAAGAGTCCCCCATCTGTTTTGTCTTCCACCAGTTGATTATTAAATGAAGATTGCTGATACTGCTGATACTCCATTTTAACACTGTCAAGCTGTTGTATGTTATTTCTTAGAACTCCTAAATATAGCATGATAGAAAGTAGACAGCTGGCTGGAGAAATGGGTTAGTGGTTAAGAACACTGAGCTGCTCTTCTAGAGGTCCCGAGTTCAAGTCCCAGCAACGAGATGATGGCTCAAAACTATTTATACTCAGATCTGTTGCCCTCTTTTGGCCTAGTGGTGAACATTTTTATAGATCACTCATAAACATTGAATAAATAAATCTAAAAATAAAAGATACCTAAAAATAAAACAAAAAAATACAAAACAATGAGAAAAAAAAGTAGAGAACAAGGCATTGAAAGTAGAATTAAACGCATAAAGTTTATGGCCAGACTATAAAAGAAGACTGGTGGTGTTCTGTTTCTCCCTTCCTCTTCCATTGTTTCCCTCACCTATCAATCTATTTACGATATGGCATCTCATCTTTTACACATTACTTACCCAGACTTTCTATAACAGCTTTACCTCTGTCAAGACACAAATTTAAAGGCTGCACAGATACTAAGTCTTTTCCTTTTTCTAATGTTCACAAGGTAATTCAATGTGAAGCGCAGGTTTATGTATGTGTTAAGTACATATCTAGTGAAGATTTAGCTGACTTCTCCCCATGTAAAATAAATCTTCATTCTTTCCTTCGCACTATCAATTTTAGTTTTAATTAACAAGTAGCCTATAAAGTCTTCAAAAAATTTACAAATGTTCTACCCCTATCATTTACTTATATTAACTCGTTTGTATTATAAGCTAGACACTGTGATGTAGAAGTTAGTAAAATGAGTAGGACAAAACCCTTGACTTTCAGAACTTAAAAGTCTTATGCAAGAGGCAAATACACACTACAGTCGGAATAGCCAATGTAAGTATTATATATAAAGGAGATATGAGGAAACTGGGGATTTTCTTAGGGATTTAGAGATAATATTACAACAAAGGTGTGAAATGGACTCAGAAAGAAATAGCACACACTAAATAGAAAGGCATGATCAAAGATTTGTGACCGGCTAGTAGGAACATACACTTAGTAAACTACAGGATACATCACTATAAAAGAAGGCTAGATGGTAAAGAGCTTTAGGATAACAAAGCATTTGACAGTCTGTGCTTTCCTACTCTTTTCCCATTTATGAGCACACACAATTTTATTCAGCTTGCTAGAGGATACTGCTGGCTGCTGAAAGGCTAGTACTGGTTCTCAGCCAGTATTGAAGGCAATAAAAGGTGCACTAGCTAAAGCACTCTGGTATGTAACGTACTCAAACTTTTTTCAGAGAAGTTTCATATATAAAGATTCCCCCTTGGGGGAGGAGGAAACATGGTAAGATTTGTGAAGAGAAAGCTTCATATAATGCAAGCAAAAGCCACTGCAATAGATGTGACCATAAGAACTACTTCCACAGAAGAATGGGAAGAAATTCAGGATATAGCTCACAGAAGATGGGTATGTCAGGCAGTAAGTACAAAATGTGCATAAGCTCGTCACTCAGCACAGAAAGTAAGTTATTGCCATATAACTTGATAAAGACTATTCTTTTAGATTTACAATCTAGAAAACTAGGTAGAAAACTATCATGAAGCCAAGATATATTTGACAAAACACACTATTGTACTTGGGCTGGTAGAAAGCTGGCAGTAAACAAATGTAAGATAATAAATAAAGAACAGAGTTCAGGAAGTACCACAGTCTCAAAGCTACAGTACTCAAATGTATGAAAATACAGAACTACAGTCAGAGAAACAGACAGGCACGGTATAAGATATCTTTAATTCTAGCACCGGAGAGGCGAAGGCAAGACAATCTGAGTTCAAGGCTTGCCTGGTCCAAAAGGTGGATTACAGGCTAGCCAGTAATATAGAGTAAGACTCCATTGAAAAGTAACAAACAACCTGAGAAAAGCACAAGAACCATAGTGGGAAATCTTGTTTAAAGGCAAGCAACAAAAGCTAGAAAAGAATAAAACCAGGTCAGAGAACAGAAAAGAGGTTTGCTCAGGCACTCCAGATAGAGATAAGCAGACTTTGATGCCCAAGGATCTCTAAAAATACCAGTTCCTGGCTATCTACCCATACATGGAAATACCATTAATAAAATACAGAAGATAAATGATAAATCTGGATTTTTAAAACATCAAGTTGTTTTCATTTGTTTCCAAGTTTAGCAATCCATGATAAATGGATTTAGGAGGATTTTGTCAATGATGAATTATAAGAATAAATCTTATGGTCCCCCTGACCCAATAATGCTTATGAACACAAAGAAAATATAGGTGTAGCAATCTTATTTGTATTTCTTCCCTTGATAAGCCATGCTTATCATTCTTATCCTCTGTATAGTTATTGTTAACTCTTCCACATTTTAAATTCTTTTTACTGTGTTTTTTTTTGATAAATAACAGATTTTACTACCTAATGTTTACCTTATTTTTTCAATGATATCTTCCAAAAGATATTCCACAACTGGAAAAGTAAAACCAGGTATGTGTATCATTGGACAGTTACCTATAATGGCAAACAAAAACAAAACCATGACTTTCTATTCAATGTTCAAGTTAAAGATCAACACACTATAACTGAGATAGCACAATACTCTTAACCCAAGAAACTGTTCTGGGCTCCATCTTCTACTTTTCCCACCTGACTTAAAAAAAAAAAGAAAAGAAAAGAAAAAAAGTCTAGTTTTAGTAAGTAATTTACTTCCAAAACTGTATGAAGTGCTCATGATTCTAAAAAATATTAATAATAATATTAATACTGAATACTAAATAGAGACATTTTAGGTTGAACCCAAACTATATTAAAAATCTGTTACCAAAGATTGAAAAATGATAAGTTCTAGTTTTACTTACAAACTAGATAAAAAGTATTATTCTTTTGGGGGTTGACAGAAAGTTAGAACAGGAACTAATCAAATCTTAAACGTTTCCATCTTAAGCTCACTAACAGATAATCTCTGCCATTGAAATGCCATTTGTCTCCCAACAAGCAAATCAAGCACACAATAAAAAAAAGCCAAGCAGCCAGGTAAGGGGACCCTGCTTTGTGTCTCACCTGCATAAAACTGAGTTATTCATATCAAGTCTAGGTGCCTTATTGTCAGTCAAAAAGACAATAGCTTCCCCAACTATATCATAATGCTATGAAAAATGAACTGAGATAAATTTTATAGGAATTTTAAAAAACTAAACATGATTAAGTATGCTGGTACTACATTTCAATTTCTTGTCCTTCCTCCAAATATTTCTGTTATTATTATGAGGAAAAACACTGAGGAAACATTTTACAAAATGTGCCTTTTTTCAAGCAGTCAAATCTAGTTTCACAATCTTTGTTAATTATGCAATGATAATCTCTGTTAATTTGTAACCTTGGATAAGTTATTTAACAGTTCTGAGGATGCACTGTCATTTGCAACACTGGAGCAATAAGAGTACCAACCTGTAAGATTTTACAAGAAATAGTGAAGACATAATTTCTAACTACTAACTGGCACACTGAAACCGCTCCTAAGTGAGCACTGATACTATCATTAGCAGATTGACAACCTAGCCAATGATAGTACATAAATGTTACAGATTTGCATACACACATACATACAAAAACAAAATCAGTTTGATGTCAATGATGCTACCTCATTATCTGGTGACAGCACTAAGAAACTAGCTTTCTTCATAGTGGTAGAGAAGTGATGCTACCATTTAAAAAAGCAGGATTAGATCTTTCATCTAGGAAACTAGAATAAATTAGTACATATTAAATTTTATTATACTTAGGACAGTGTGTGGTTTTTTTTTGTTTTGAAGTTAAATTTACTGGTTTTCTGACACTTCTTATAGCATAATTTATCAAATTTTACTCACCAAAATATTCTGAAAATTTCTCAGCATTCAATGTTGCACTCATCAATATTACTTTCAGATCAGATCGAAAATTGAGAAGATCTTTAATAATAGTCATTAAAACATCTGACTGTAGATTCCTTTCATGAATTTCATCAAGTACAATATGGCTAACACTGGACAAATGCCTAGAAAACAAGAGTGAAATTTATGGCTTAGTTTAAAACTCAAAACAACCATTTTTAGCACCATAGTCCTGTTTAATTACATCTCTGGATAGCTTTGAAGTGTTTGTATTTAGATAACTTTAGGGAGGGGTGGTATGAGAAAGAATCTCAAGTAGCCAAGGCTAGAATTGAATCCCTAAGCCTCCTGCCTTCATCTCTCAAGTGCTAGGGTTGCAAGCCTAAGCTAGCATACTCAGGTCTTTGCTCATATTTTTATTTCTTTACTGAAACATACTCACGAGTCTGACTGGAGCCACTGAAGAATGATTCCTGTTGTGCAGTATAAGATAGAACCCTGTTTCCTTGGCAACCGACTGTGGACAAAAATACAAGTTATTAACTCTGGGTTTTCTATAAGTACTGAGTTCCACAAAAGTTGAAGAAAAATATTTATACTTAGTTTTTAGTTACAATAGGATCTATCACAATGAGATAATAGGAAATACTACCCTTTAGTTTACTTTGATACTAAAATTATTTATTCTATACAGGTATGACCTTTAACATTCAAAGACTGAATGAATATATGACCTTCCCCCCCCCCCCGCCACGTTTCTGGTTCAGTAAAATTAATTCTGTTCATTTAAAGAGATCAAGCAACTTGAGCTTTAGGAAAGAACCAAAGAAGTTTAGGAGAGATAGATAATGGAGTTCAAGTATTATCAAAAACTAAAATCAACCAAGGGGCAGACAAGTGGTATCAAAAGGTACAAGACACAAGCTCATTTAATGAGAATAATGATCCACGACTGAAACATTATTTCTAATCACTCCTTAATGTGAAAGCTTATTTTAACATGGTACTTTTAGGGTTCAAAAATTAGTTTATGGTATCAAGCTAACTAATATTAAAACTGCTTTAAACAATTCTACGGGAACTCACCTTCTAATCCTCTACCACCAACAGAGAACAGTTTCTTTACTTCTCAATAAACTCTACTTGCTTGTCCTTCAAACACTTATGAAAGGGCCTATGGATCCTAGTTCAATTCCCAAGACCCATATTGTAGATAGAAACTGACTCCGGAAAGTTAAGTATACGCACACACACAACAAAATATAATTTAAAATATGTAAAATACACATCAATGAAAATAATCAACATAAAAGAGGGAAAAAAGTCTCATTCAATGTTTCACTAAAATTTGCCTGTATATAAAAAGTGAACCCACTGCTTACCTCTGAAGACGAATCTGGTATCCAGTACTATTACCACCGCCACAAGACTCTGCCCTTTCTGCAGCAACTCTCTCAGCAACCTTTAATTTAAAGCACAGTTGTAAATAAAATCCCTTCAGACAAATATACTTAACTGTCATGAACATCTAGGGTTGTTAAAAGGTAGCTGATTTTCAAATGAGGTTAGAAACTAGACAATTAACTAATGTCTGAGATACCTAAAACCTTGTGGCGTTTTCCTTGAGCATGGTACACGATCAGATTCTTTTATTTCTCATTTATTCTTATAAACACCTTCAACCAAATTCTATCTCATGTTATCACTATTTTCAAAACATTTTTTTATGAGATCCTCTAATTACTTTTGTTGACTTGTTATAGCTACCAAATACAAACTGGAAAGTGAAAATTAATTATAATCATTGCTGACACTTCCAGCAATGTTGGGCTAACAGATTATTTGTGTTAAAACACTAAAGCAAAGAAAGAAAAGTGAAATAATGTCTTTTCACCCTCATATGTTTCCTCTGAAGAGCATCACTCAAAACTCAAGTCTATAGAAACATAGTTTCAAATACAAAACAAGGCTTCCTATTTCCCCACCATTCTCATGTTTAAGTGCTAAAGGAACAGACCACTGCCTACCACGACTAAGCCTAGCAGCAGAAGTTAAAAAGCAACTCATGAAGAAGACTGTTCATAGCATCCAGTCAATTCTATAAACATTTATTGGCTTTTAGTCTTCAGATTTGTACTGGTATTCATTTATCTTGAGTGTGCAAGCATCTACTATTAATGAAAGAGATATCATACACTCTTTCATTATCAAATATTTGCCATTAAGTATTTGCTCTCATAGGGACAGTTTCTATGTATAATAAAGAATCATTGCAAATCTAAAAAACCAGTTAAGTTCAATCAAAATTCCTTAGAGGAGAAAGCATTTTCACAAGTGAAAGTTTACTTACTGATATGGCACTAATTCTTCTTGGCTGAGTACACACTATTCTGCAAGCAGATCCTTTTCCTCTTTCAATGTAGTCATCCAAGATGAACTGCGTAACCTGAGTGGTTTTGCCACAGCCGGTTTCACCACTTATTACTGTTACCTGATGGTTATTGATTAAATTTACCAGCTCCTAGTTCAAAAAAGAAAATAAGTCAGTATGTGCTATCCTTCACTTAAGTCTGAAATCATATTTAACGTTATCTGGGTATATAATCTTAGAGAAAATAACATCTTAAAAATTTTAGATATATACTAATATTATTCATACTAACTATTCACTATATTAACAAAGCCATCACCCTACTACTTCAAGGATGTTATATATTTTAATATAAAACTTAAATTTAAATTTTTCCTATTCTAACAATGTACATCATGAGAACATGTTTCAGTTTAAACACTAAAACAGCTGGTAAACATTTGATCCTCAAAACCCATGACTTTTGTATCTATGGAACTGAAGCACAAATGAAAGGGTTTTGAAGAAGCAATTACACCTATACTGAACTTGTCATAATTCCATAAACAATACAGTGCATAACTATACTGCATTTACATGCATTATTAAAGGTACTGTGGGTAATCTAGAGATGATTTAAACTATACAAGACAACATGTATAGCTTACACAAAAATATAACACCATTTTATATAAAGACTTGAATATCTGAGGGTTGTGATCCTCAAATTCAAGCCCCACAGATATTGAAGGACTACACTCAGCAGTGGAATGTAACTCATTCATTCAAGAAATAGTTCCTGATTGCCAATGGATTGGCAAGTGTTGTTCCAAGAGATACAGAATAAACAAAACAGACCCTGACTTCAAGAACTAGGAGAGGAATACACACAGAGATGTACCATGATAAGTGCTATGAAAAATAAGTAAGGTTGGGAGAACAGAGCCAGATAAAAGACTAAGTTATTCTATGTAGGGGATGTGTGATGAAATGGGACCAATCCATTAAAACACTATTCTTGGTAGTTCCTCGATTTTAACTCAAGTGCTTGCTCTTGAGTGAAGAGGAACATAATCTTCCAGAGACATATGAAAATTCAACTTTTTATACTTCAAAGATTTTAAGTCTTTGGACAAAAATATCAGAAAACTGCTTCATATATTTTTAAGAGCTCTAAAGCATTCAGTTAACTTCCCGAAAGGAGAAGGTTCATTAACTTTTATTTCTTCTCAAGTGGAACTTCTTTTTTAAGTGTGGTTAACTTTTATGAAAATCAAATTAAACAGTACAAAGCATTTTTTACCTTTTGCATTCCATACGAAGGCAGCTTTTTTCTGAAATGCTGAAATTAAAAAAAAAAAATTCTTAGAATGTTGTCAAATTTTAATCAGAATAGGTCATAGGTAAATGTGTTAGACAAAGAATATTTTCATTGTTTTATACTGCATGTGAAATACCATGACTTAAACAGAATTACAAGACATTTACTAAAGTGTATTCTTCAAGGTTTGAAACTGCTGTGACCCATCACCCAGGAATACAGTAACAACCTCTAAATTCTTTTACCACTTTATTATATTTTTATTCTATATAGTCATCAATTTGATCTCTATATCATTCATTTCCCTATTCATTCATACACCATTTACTAATGCAGTTGGCATTGGAGCAAACCCATGATTACAGAAAATTTAGTATTTCATTTCAGAACTGTAATTTTTATTAGTCAATTTCTGGGCATCAGCACCTTCATAGGGTTCCCACAGAGGTCATGGATAAATTCTTATATATTTAAAGGAACAATTTTGAATACTCACAGCTTCTTGACAAATTTACTTCATAGATACTATGTAGAATATTTTAAAAAAGCAAATTGCCTGATTAATGTGAAGTTTCTTAAGGATTTTCAAAACTATTTTGGAGCCCTATACCCATGCTAAGGACTTAAATTTATATTCTATTAGATTATCCTGCAACATAAAAAAATCTTCAGCAACACAGAAACAAGGCACTTTTAACATCCTTCTTATTGAAAAACAAAGTAACTTTTACCTTAAAAACTAGTATTAAAACATAAAAATTAAAACTGAAACTGTTCTAGGTAACCCAAGACATTATTACCACACTCGTGGTAAGGTTATTTTTTCAGTATCACAAATACAACAGTCAATATGATGAATTAAAGTGAGCTTTAGGGTTAGGAGTTATAAAAGCCACTACATATTTCTTAAAAATTTATTTTACAACTTTTAAATTATTTAAAAATTATTGTATAATATCAAAAAATACTAATACTTATCCAATGCAGCCATCTTAGTATATAAACTATTATATTGCCTTTCAAACTATAACAGTCCCTTTCTGTGAATGAGCTTCAGGTTCAGAGCCCCAGGCTCCGAAATTAAGGCAGAAGATACCCAACATCCATCAACACCTGTTCTCCACAAGTGCATACCTATATACAACACACACAAAGCTGAATTCTAAATACACTTAAATTTTAATAGAAATGAAACATTTATTAGTGACTGGCAAAGAGAAAGATTACATTCTTTTTTAAGGTTATAAGTTGCCCCTATCAATTTTGTGCCTTATACAGAGCTAAAACAGTAATCAATTCATTCATAATGTAAAAGTTATCTCAGCCAAAAGATTCTAAATTAATTCACTCAAAAATCTGACCAGTGTCCAAATCATACTGCTCCTCAAGGGCATCAAACAGTTATAAAATTTGCACACTGGACAACCTCAGCTAATGTATGCTAATACAAATGCAATCTTGATCAATGCAGTCAACGGGTTAATCCTTTCTCACAGACTTAACTTTTCAAAAATAGCAATACATATTTATAAGATATGAACCCCAGAATATCCTTAGTATTTCTCTAAACATGTGTCTACACATTTGAAGACTTTTATCACCATCTACATTTATAACAAGAACAAATCATACAATTTTACATTTTGACTGAAGAGGGAACTTTAAATAGCTTGTCTAACACAAATAATTCATAAAACTTCAGTCCTTGGGCCAACAGGCTCCTAAATGCCAGTATACATAAAATGGATCATCTAGCTTTTGAAAATTTAAATTTTATCATCTATAAAAGGAAGAACTCCTGAGCTGGAAGAAACTTCACAATTCTGACAATTTAACTGTCTGGACTCATGATTTCTCACTACACTGGCCTAGAAAGCTGTGTTCCCAAAGGCATTAGCATTCTCAAATATTTCTTCTCAATATATACGCATCTGTGAATAAGATACAGCACCATAGGTGGTATGGAATTTCCAACCTGCTTTTCTCTGCTGTCTTCCCATTGAGGTGTCTTGTTGAGGAATGCTCTCAACCATACAAAACAGTTAACGTTCAACCACAACCCACTTCTTTCAAGGGAGAGACAAGAATGACTGATTTTCTACCATGTGCTTTCCATTACCTGCATCTCTATATATCGAGGGTCAGCTTTTTTCTTTTGTAAATCTTCCAATAATTGCTGGTCTAAGCCTACATTTGGCTCATTTTCTTGCAGTAAGTATTCAGAATCTCGGTCAATATACGATTTGTCTGTGATCCTAAATGTCTTTTTTTCTTGGCTCAGTGATTTCTTTTCCTGGTTGTCAAAGTTCTTCTCTGAGTTAAGTTTTTTCTCCGAAGACACTTCAGTGCCATACCTAAAACCACAGAATAAAGAGGAAAAGGACCAGCTGAAGAGCTAGCTATTCAGGCCTAGAACAAAACAAAGCATTATGTTCTCAAAATACCTCAGAATCTCCAACACTGAAAGCAATACAACGCAATTATGAAATGTGTTCAGATTCTTATCATACATTCAGACTTTTCCCTATTTTTAAATGGATTGTCACCAGATAATTAATTCCCCGAGGTACTTAAGTAATTAAAATCCAGACAACAGTTATTCAACCTTTGCAGTCATTTTTATTGTGTCACTCTTTCTCATTTTCAAGGATGTGATTTATTTTACAATTTGTTTTTCTGCCTGCTGCCATTACTGAGATGTAAATGAAAAGCTACATTACATAGTCCTCAAGATACTTCTAATTTTTCTTATAAATAACATGGCTTTTGCAACCTTCTGAAACAGCAGCAAATTAACTTTAATGGGACCTGCACACAGAATAACTTTAGAAAGAGAAGATGACAGGTACGAAACACAAGTAGCAATCCTTCATACAGAATACCCACTCCTGACATTTAGGGAATATGCTATCTAAAATTTCTCTTTCCTCAGAGTCAGGTGTGGTAGCACACACCTTAATGCCAACTCTCAGAAGGAAGAGGCAGGTGATCTCTGAGCTCAGGGACAGCTTGGTCTACCACAGGGAGTTTCAGCGCAGCCAGAGCCACACAGAGAAAACCTGTCTCAAAAAATTAAAATACATTTATTTCTTTAACTCTATTTGTGCCACACTTTAAAAGATTCTTAAATATTAAATGTGACTTAATTTTATCTGAGAAGAATAAAGATGATAGTTTTGTTTTGTTTTGTCTAGCCAAGGCTATAACAAAATTTTACTCTTTGCTATTCTTTATGAGAATATTTTTCATTTTACCCATGATCCTCAGGAGCAAACCAGGATATCTGTGCTTCTGAATCTTTATCATTCTTCGCTTGGACAGAATTCAGCAGCTGCACAATTTGCTCTTCTCGTCGCTCATCCATGTGTACTACAGCTCTCTAGTTTGTTAAAAAAAAAAGAAAAAAATCCTATCTGTTAATACAAACATGCACACATTACCTTACATCTAAAATGAAAACTAGAGACAAAATAATGTTATATTCAAATAAATATAAGAAAGTTTCAGTTACCCACATTTACCTCTAGACTAATCTCACTCCCTAGACCAAATTTATGGCAACATTTTTTGTGCCCTTCTAGATTTTTAACTTACTGTCTGTCTAAAAACTCAGCTCAAAGATGGCCAGCAAGGAGGTCATGTTTGTCTCATGCTCTCAGGCCCCAAATAGAAAATAAGCAGTCATTAATGCCCAATCCCTTCACCAAGAATACAAAGTAAAAGCATCCCTTCAATTTCCCCATTCCTAAAGCTAATGTTGTAACATTTTTTCTTCCCAACCAATCTTCATGGATATGCTCCATTTCTGCATCCTTCCATTTCTCGACACTCTACTGCAATGTTTTACTAGCCCATCTTCAGAGCTAGCTTTCATCAAGACCTTTATGATACCCATAAACTGCCTGTCACTATCAATTTACACACTCTTCTTCTCACCTCTGGATATTCAACCTGATTTGTTTTTTTCCAGCCTTCTCTTCCTCTGATTATCAGTGTGGCACATTCTACAGACCAGGAGCAAAGCATCATTTGGAAGCCTGTTAGCAAAGTAATTCTCTCAGGCCCCATCTCAGTCATACAACTTAACAAGGTACCAGGTGAATCCCAAGTGTATTCAAATTTGAGAAACAAGATTTGTGGACTTCAGAACTAGGCATTCTTTTTATTATGTACCTTAGCTTCAATAATATCCACAGGCCCTTGCAGTGCCAAATGCTAAATCTAGTGAAAGATTTCACTGGGTCAGTGAATCTAAAAGACCCTTTCACAGAAGGCCACCTAAGACCATCAAAACTACACAGATATTTACATTCTGATTCATAGCAACAGCAAAATTAGTTATGAAGGAACAATTAAAATAATTTTATGGTTGGGGGTCACCACTACATGACGAAATGTATTAAAGGGTCAAAGCATTAGGAAGGTTGAGAACCACTGCTCTAGGTTACCAAGAGTCACCCTGAAATCCTCACTTGTACGCCTAATATCATCAAACTCTTAGGTTTTAGGATAAACATTTGAATAAACAGTCCTATATAAAAAACAATGTATTCTATCTATGGCCTCTAGTACTTAAGTGTGTATATGAGGTACTATATATTATGAATACAGTGACTAAGGCATCAGTTCATAAAAAAATGTGTTCCATACACATCTGTTGAAAGAACAATGAGGCTCCATTGGAGTACTTTCATTTTTTTAAGTATGAGGCTTTTTTTTCTCTGATGTAAAAAGCACTGGAAATTCTAGGATAAACCATAAGCTGAAAATGGAGAAAGGAAGAATTATGCAACTAAAAATCATATTTAAAGATGATTCAATTACTTATTTTTTAGAGTAGACTAGTATAAAACTTAATAAAGAACAGAGATAAATGTTAAATGATTCTATCAACTCAAAGCTTGAGCTCAGAATGATCAGCTCAAAGGAATATGTTAAACTCAAATTCCCATGATTCCAAGAAAACATCAAGGAGCATGAAGTAGTTGGATAAAATGATCTAAAGATCTCTTTTCAAAGACTACATGGAACGGCCCCGACACATGGGGGGAGGGGAGGACACATTACAACACACTATAATTCAAAGAGTAATTTAGAGGCTATAGAAAGAAAACAATTACTGGTCAGCCTCATAATTGCTGTAGAGATAAGCAAGAAAGCAGAACAAACAGATTTGCCAAAATGAAAGAAAAAAGTCAATGTTCAATCCCACCAGGTAGTGAATAAATGGCTAAAATGGAAATCTGGGAACAGGGTTGAATCAAGAGTTCCACTAATAAAAGTCCAGCCCTGGGGGTGCACACATAGAAAATTTCAACACTTGGGTCAATCTGCACTACACTGCATTAATATCCAGTGCACAAGTTAAGTGCACCCTTTGTATATATGGGGGGAAAAACTTTCCTTTATATAACTTACTTGTTTAGGTATTTCGTTCCCCCTACTAAGATGAAAAGGTGATCAGCTCCCCATAGCAGCATTCATATATGAAATAGGGTCAAATAAAAGAGCATGTTTTTTCCAATATATTATATGTGTTTTTTCCAATATATGTATATATATTTTATAGAGATAACAAAGTAATAAGATGAATTTTAAAAGCCCCAAGAAAAGCTTCTATGAAAGTGAAGTGGTTAAGGAGAAAGTGAATAAAATGGTTTATGTCTTAATTACATTTCCTATCTATTATAAAAGACACTTTTCATTAAAGTTACTAAAACGCCATCCCAAACGCTTATGTATAATGACTTACTTTTCATTAGGATAGGTCATTCAAAAAATATGATGCTTCCTATACTACAGATCTTCAAGATACAATTCAAATCCTCTGATATTAGTTAAATACTGCTCTACAGAGTCTCTCTTTCAAGGATAGAAACTTAGAATCTTAAAGAGGAGCTACTAGTCAATGGAAAATACAGATGCAGAAACAAAAAGGGAGAAAAAAAAAAGCGAGCATGTGACTCTAACGCTAACTACTTTTTCTCAAAGATCTACATTTTAAGACAGTGCGTTACTGTTTTTGTTGGCTGCTGCAGGCAAAGAACTTAAAAGTGACAGTAAGTTTTCTAAAAGAAATGATGACCTCTATAATAAAGTATGCTTCCGTTGGAATCTGAACTTAACAATCAACCCCAGTTACCAAGTCCTTAAGCGGAGCATGCACCAGGGCTGCAGCAGTGAAGGCTTAGGTTAGGAAGCGAGGTCCTTCGAGCACCCGGACACTCGTTACCGGAGGCTCGGCTGTGCCTGCACCTAGCGAAGGGTCAGGGTCGGTGGGAGCTGCTGGCGAACACGTCCCGCCTCATCTCCCTACCTCCTGCCTCTCGGCCTCCTTGTTCTTCTGCGTCTGCTTCTTGGCGTACCACAGGCCAATTTCGCGACCCTTCAGGTGTCCGGGATGCCGTCCCCGGCCACCGCGGCCCCCTCCGCCTCCTCCGCCGCCGCCTGGGCCTCGGCTCCCTCCGCCGCCGCCGCCAGAGCCCTGGCCGGAGCCTCGCGGCCCCGCATCGCGGCTCCAGCTCTGGTGGTAGTCGTAGCTCATTGTCCCGATCCGCTGCTAGCCCTAGCAAAAACACGCAACCGCTGAAAATGGCGTCCAGGCCCGGAAGCGGGCGCACATTTGCGTCTACTTTGCTTCCGGCGCCCAGCGCGAGAGGGCGGGCCGTTGAGTGTCACAAGCAGGCATTTCCGGTGACGTCACGGATGTATGTAGGCAGAGAGTGTGACCCTCACGGAAGTTTTGTGTGCTGGTTCTCCTTGGATGCTTAGATGCGAGGAAGGTGGGAATGGGACAGCAGGGTTTTTAACCTAACCTGAAAAACTGTGGAAATTTCAGTCAATTTCCAGTACTTTAGTAAAATGTAGAATTTGTTTGCAAAGCCATGGATAGTAAATATATACCTAACAAAATCGTGGACTAACGTGTATTCACCTCAATGACCCAAAAAAGTTTCTCATCTCTCTTAGAAACTGCCTGGCACCTGTTTCAGTCACATAAATGTACACACGACTCTGTTTTCTTTAAAGAATCTTTACTACCAGACTTGGGATGTCAGCTCAGAGTGATGTCAGCTCAGCTTTAGCGTGCAAAAAGCCCTAGTTTCAATGCCAAACACAGTATAGTGTTGTGACGCAGATCGGTAATCTCAGCAATCAGGAGGTGGAAACAGAGGGATCAGAAGTTCAGTGTCATCCCTAGCTGCATAATGACTTTGAGGCCAGCGTAGGATACCTGTGTCTAATAATAATAGTAATAATTACAATTTTTATTTGCTGCCTTACCTATAGAATAAAATAAGCATAATGAGAGCACTTGAGAAATGGAAATTACAGTTGAAAATGTGCAAATTGATTTGAAGGCATATGCTGCTTATTAAGAAGGCCAGTCAATGCTTTGTGCCATCTATTATAAAGTAATGAATTGAGTGATTGAGCCATGAGGTCTGAATTACCACCAAAGGTTTCATAATTTGTTTAGAACTCTGAGTTAAAGGCAACATAAATATTTGGCAAAACCCACAAAATGACAGATACAAATGAGTTTTTAATTGTTAGTTTATTTTCTTTAAAGGGAAGAAGAATGTGTGTGTGTGATAATGAGCTTAGAAAGGGAATGCTATACTGCCAGGAAGTGATCCAGAATGATCCACTGTGGCCTAAAAGAGGTTTTGTTTTTGTTTTTTGTTTTCTGAGTAAATGCATTTGAGTTCCTGAAGTCTCTTAAGATGTAAAACAGAGCCTCAAAAAAAAAAAATTGGCCTAATCTTCCTAAAAGAGCCAGGGAAGAATGATTAATCACTGGAGAGTAGAAGCATCATACACATAAAGACTTTATCACAAAACATTCACATCGTCTGTCTATTATAAGGATGCCTTTTTTTTTTTGCCTCCATGTTCTCCATAAATATTCCTATTCTCCTTAAGGTACTATGCAACCTTGTCTTTTGTCTTTATTTCCATAAGTTTGGCTACCCAAAGTCAATTATAGTCCTAAACTGTTAAGTAGAAAATTACAGAATGAATTTATATGTTTAAGTTGTGTGATGTTCTGCTAAGTGGGATAAAATTGCATGGTTGTTCTGTCTTTAGCATGGTACATGAGTCTTTTATTTGTTAAGTTTATCTATGTTCTCTGGTGTAAGGATTCCTGGCAAGTAGCAGCTAGTGGTAAATGTGCTATTCCGAAAATCCAACATGGCACCTGGTAAGATAAGAATTCCTAGCACATACCAGCTATGTGGTAAATCCAACATGGTGCCTGCAGAACATGCCATTTATGGAGGGCATGCCCCAAGGTTTGGCTATGTAAATCTGTGCCCACCCATTCTCTTTCAAGGAGATATCACGTGAAAGTCTGTTTCTTTCGTCTTCTGCTTCTCTTCCCTTGTACTCACCTGACAACTTTCCTGAATAAACTCTAGTGTGGTGCTGATAGTGTGAGTCTGTTCTTACATGTGAAACCAACATGTGGACCCCAGCTTGCCAAACTGAAGTTTGTTAACCCCATCTGACATCATCCAACTGAAAGTCGGGACTGTGAGAAATTTTGCAGCAAAGAAAGTTTTCTGAACATGCAACATCTAAAAAAAAATCAAACATGTATCAAGGCAAAGTGTTTTTGTTACACCATCCAATGTAACATTATCTAGCTTCACTGCAGCTTTGATGTGTAATATCAGCATGCACACAGTGTGATATGCATACAGTGACTATGCAGTGTGGCAAACATTACTTGAAATACCTGGGTTCAGATTCAAGACTACTGTATGCTATGAACTGGAGTGTTTTTTTTTAAATACATAAAGTAAACTGCTTTTATAGAAGAATAATGGTTTAATTATAGAAAACCAATACTTTCTATTTTTATTCCTTAGTATTAATTACAAATTAGTATATCTTTGGAATGTAATGTGCTAAAATGTTTGGTTTTTAACATTTCTGTTTGAATTGCCAGTCTAAGTTTCATAAAATACAATTAAATAAGTTTGGTTTGGGATGACACGGAATTTCCAACAATTTTGAAAATAATTATAAGTACACTTTTGCCATTTTGTACTGTTTATAAAGTCAAAATATTGATAATACATGAAAATGCTATAATCCTGCAATGGAAAACTAGTATACTTATCTTATTGGTACACATATTTATTATGTCTTTAATAAGATTATTATTATAAGTATTGCAAAGAATTGACTGTCTTGTTTTCTTGGGACGTGTTTTATATAGTGCAGACCTGTCTGGAACTTGTCACATAGCTGGAGAATGACTTTCAGCTCTTAATCTTCCTGACCTCACCTTCCAGCATGCAGCACCATGAGACCAAATCAAGGAACTGTTTTAATATAAATGTCTTTATATTTTCTTACTAGTGTTCAATTTGTTTACCTATTTTGTATACCTGTATACCTAACGTCACAAAAACATTCCCTGGGAGGAATGAATTGTGAGTGGGAAAGGTTGAAAAGGCTATACAACAAGCTTCCTGTACTTAACTTCCTATGTCTCTTAGTTCATTGGAACAGGTGTAATGGCTTTGTAGTGCTAGTGTTCAAGTAGCCATTATTTAACTTAATAATGACTCCTTTCCGTAATTATTACCATAGTTACCATGCATATGAAGTGGAAGGCTTGAAGTGTTCAATTTAAAGGAAATAATAAATGTTCTTAGTTTGCTAAGAAAAGAAAACTATATGCTGAGAATGCTGAGATAAATAATAAAAAGAAATCTATCTGCAAAAATGTGAAGAAGTAAAACACAATCATGATAATTTTGCTGTTGTACCTCAAGCTGCATAAGTTATGGCCACAATACAATATAAGCTCTTAATTAAGATGAAAAAAGCATCATATTTAAATGAGGAAAACAGGCCTAGAAAAACCTATTCTGATTGATTAATCAGAATGTAGTATGCCAAAAGCATTGAGACATCCTTCCCTTGTTATATTAGAAGGATGGGTACAGTCAGGAAGAAGGGAAGAAGTGAAGGAGAAACATTCACACAAAGAATAATTACACCTTTGTTTATGGGGTGCGTGTGTGTGTGTGTGTGTGTGTGTGTGTGTGTGTGTGTATGTACATGAGTGGAAATCAGTGGACAGTGTTCTCTCCCTCCATCATGTGGAATCAGGAGATGGTACTCATCTTGTCAGTCTTGGCAGCAAGCACATTTATCCACTAAGTCATCTTGCCAGTCCCCACATTCACATACTTTTAGAACGATTTATTTATTATTGATAATAATCTCTTACTATTACAAGTTTATTAATTAAACTTTATTATAGGAACATTTGAGTGGAAAATAACAGTTTATAAAGGTTAAGTGATATCTGGGATGTCAGGCACCCATGAGTATTTTGGAACATATCATGCACAGATAAAGCAGGACACGATGGCCAAAGTCTCAAATTCTATCCACCTCCTCAAGTCATCTTTTCTCTCTAATTTTTTATGTGCTTCAATTATGTGCATCTTTTATGTTGTTTATTCATTTTGACACTTTAATCTGCATGTCCTCAAATACTGAACAAAGAAGATTAAGAAACTTTTCCCTGATCGGCGACGTGTGACAGCGAGATGTCTCACAGGAAATTCTCCGCTCTGAGGCATGGGTCCTTGGGCTTCTTGCCAGCGCAGCAGCAGGCATCGTGGAAAGGTGAAGAGTTTCCCCAAGGATGACCCTTCCAAGCCAGTTCATCTGATGGCCTTTCTAGGCTACAAAGCTGGCATGACCCACATCGTCGGTGAAGTGGACAAACCAGGATCAAAGGTGAACAAGAAAGAAGTCATGGAGGCTGTAACCATTGTGGAAACTCCACCCATGGTAGTTGTGGGCATTGTGGGGTATGTTGAAACCCCGCGAGGCCTCCGGACCTTCAAGACTGTATTTGCTGAGCACATCAGTGATGAGTGTAAAAGGCGCTTCTACAAGAACTGACACAAATATAAGAAGAAGGCTTTCACCAAATACTGTAAGAAATGGCAGAATGACATGGGCAAGAAACAGCTGGAGAAGGACTTCAGCAGCATGAAGAAGTACCGCCAGATCATCCGCATAATCACCCACACTCAGATGCGACTGCTTCCCCTTCGCCAGAAGAAGGCACACTTGATGGAGATTCAGGTGAATGGAGGCACTGTGGCCGAGAAGCTGGACTGGGCCCGGGAGAGGCTGGAGCAGCAGGTTCCTGTGAAGCAGGTGTTTGGACAGGATGAGATGATTGAAGTCATTGGGGTGACAAAAGACAAAGGCTACAAAGGGGTGACCAGTCGTTGGCATACAAAGAAACTGCCCCGCAAAACACATCGAGGGTTGTGGAAGGTTGCCTGTATTGCAGCCTGGCACCCTGCCTGTGTGGCCTTCTCTGTGGCTCGAGCTGGGCAGAAAGGCTACCATCATCGAACAGAGATTAACAAAAAGATTTATAAGATTGGTCAAGGCTATCTTATCAAGGATGGTAAGCTGATCAAGAACAATGCATCTACTAACTATGACCTCTCTGACAAGAGCATCAAACCACTGGGTGGCTTAGTTCATTATGGTGAGGTGACCAATGACTTTGTCATGCTCAAAGGATGTGTGGTGGGAACCAAGAAGCGAGTACTCTGCGCAAGTCCTTGCTGGTGCAGACCAAGCGCCATGCTCTGGAGAAGACTGACCTGAAATTCACTGACACCACCTCCAAGTTCGGTCATGGTCGCTTCCAGACCATGGAGGAGAAGAAAGCCTTTATGGGACCACTCAAGAAAGACCGCATTGCCAAGGAGGAAGGCGCTTAATGCCACAAGCACTTTGCCCACCTGATGGGGTCTCAAAAAAAAAAATGTTTCTGTGAAAAAAAGGAAAAAAAAAAAAAAAGAACTTTTCCCTTTGGAGTAACTATGAGATGTTACAGGAAAAAAAAAAAAAAACTTAATTGGCAATAAGTAAATTTTGGAGTCCAGAATAATAGGTGTGCTTCTTGAACTAGCTATCTCCTATAACCAAACAAGGCTTCCCCAGGAGGGCCTGGGACACCAGCCCAGCCACAAACCCTGCAGCCTGCAATTTGTTCTGCATACAAGATGTGCTGGGGTAAAGGTGGCATAGAAACTGTGGGAGTGACCAATACCTTTAAACGGAGTTCACCATTGAGAACCAGGACCTAGAAATAAAATATCCCAGAGACTTAGTATAGAACCAATCATGAGTGGCAAAAAGTCAATGAAATGGCTCCTAATGATATTTCCCTATATTCATAGATTGGTGCCTAGCCCAACTGTCATCAGAAAAGCTTCACCCAGCAACTGATGGAAACAGATGTAGAGACCCACAAAGAAACATTAGATGGCACCAGGGGAATCCTGCAGAATAGAGAGAGGAGGGCTATAGGGTCCACAGAACCAACTAACCTGGGCTCATAGGGGCTCACAGTAACTGAAAGACCAGGAGCCTGCATAAGACCAACCTAGGTTCTCTGCATATATGTTACAGCTGTGTAACTTGGCCTTCTTGTGGGATTCCTAGCAATGAGGATGTGTGAAAGGGGTATCTCTGACTCCTTGCCTGATTTGGGGACGCCTTCTTCTTTCTAATTGCTTCATCCAGCCTTAATGGAACTGTGAGAGAGGCTTCAGGGAGTAAAAATCAGAGGGATTTTACCCCAGGTGTATTTTATTTCCTGGATTGTTTTTGGATATGATATCTATCATGTACCTTGTGAAAAATATTGTCATTCCACCCTGGACTGACCCTTCGGATCCCACTCCAACTATAGGAACACCTGACTCACTCTTGAGGGAGGGGGGACAAAACTGGATTTGCCAGGAGTGGAGACTGATCCAAGCATTATTGGGTCAGTGGGACCATAGGACTGTCTGCTCCCTGTCCAGGGAGGGGACGGGGAGTTGCGGAGAAGAAAAAATGACCTGATGTGGTGGGAGGGGGAAGGGACCTTGAATAAGGATATATAGGGATGGAAAAAAAAATTCAGAGGGAAAGCTGAACACAAAGTAAATATATGTGTAGCAATCTTATTTGCATTATCACCCTTGATAAGTCATGCTTATGATTTTTATCTTCTTTATAGTTATTGTTAACTTTTCAGTATTTTAAATTCATTTTACTTTTTTTGATAAATACAAAATAAATAAAGAAAAAAATAAAAAAAATATTGTCATTCAACTTACAAGACATGTTTATTCTTGCTGGACATCAGAACATAGCTATAAAATCCATTCTGATCAGTGTGCCCTGAGTCTGGATATAGCCCTTCTGACTTGCTTTCATGCTTTCCCAGATACAATCTAGAATATGTTTCAGGTAACTGAGTTTAAATTGGTCTGTCCTGAGAAAATTCTGGGAAAGTTCTGCACTGTTAATATTTACCATGTGCTTACTGACATTTATTTACATGTTTTTCTAATCATGTATTGCTAATCCTGTTTTGCTGAACTCAGACTACCATCCTTGGATCATTATTTCTTTGTTACATCATGTATAAAAGTACACCAAGCCTGAAGTAAGGTTGTCTACAGCATTAGACTGTAGTTGGCCCCATCTTTCAGTCTTCAGATGCCCGGCCTTGCAATCAGAGCTTCATAAGTCAATGAAAGTTGGCAGTATGTCTTCTCAACAGTTGTGCAGTCACGGCTACAATTTATTTCATGGGAAAATGCAGATTAAAATTAGCCAAGGACATTTTTGGCTATTGTGATATGGGAAATCACTTTTCTTTGGAGATGTAGCTGCTGCTGTTGCCCATGCACCGACAGATGTATCCACACCCATGTACATATAGTTAGGAATAATTTTAATCGCTGAATTTTTCTTTATAAAGAAGAAGGCATAAAAATGGGAAGTGATGTATTGAGGAAGATTCATAGAGGAGGAGATGGGGAAATTGGACGTGGTTATGAACAAGATGTGTTATACTCATGCATGAAATTTTCAAATACTTACAAATTTTAAAAATAGGATGAAAATTAAAACAGTAGGAAAATACATAAATAGAATCA
Source organism: Sigmodon hispidus (assembly GCA_004025045.1). Lineage (NCBI taxonomy): Eukaryota > Metazoa > Chordata > Mammalia > Rodentia > Cricetidae > Sigmodon > Sigmodon hispidus. The sequence goes on from PVIH01005249.1 coordinate 117,944, forward strand.
TCCAGGGGAAGAAATTAATAAGGTAAACTCCGGGAAAATTTCCAAGTGTAGAATTTTTATTGTACTTTTCTCTTGAAGCCATGGATAGCATTTCCTTCTCTATGTTTGACAACATGCACACGTCTCTCTTTTTTTTTTTAAAAAAAAAAAATGGACTGTGTCTATGCAATTGAGCCTTTAAGAGGTCTGGTGGGTCCAAAGGAATGGCTTCTGGAGGATCACAGAGGCCCTGTCTCTCTAAGCTAAGCAGAGAGGTCTAGGAGGCGATGTCTCTTTAGATTTAAACATCACAGGCGTCCCCGTGGTGCGGGAATCAGCGGACCGTGCAGTTTTTGGAGGGAATGGAAATTGCTGAGCATCAGGCTATTACTGCACAACTATTATGCAACAGGGCATGTAATCTAGACTCTCGGGTTATAGGGGCACTCTTGTCCCCAGCCTGTGTAGTCTCGGCTGCACTCTAGTTATGTCTGAAGTTTTTTCTACACACAGGGGCAGCCTTGCCCGAGTCAAGGGGTCTGTGTGGGGCATCTCTATCATGGTCTTAATAGGACCCTAGGGGGTTTTAGGACCCGAGGACACCAAACTTGAGTCTTTGAGCAGGCTCCTGGCTGTTCTCTTTTGTACTTAGTCTATGATAATGAACTGAAATATGTTGCGGTAAGGCCGAATCAATCTGACTCTTGATAAATCGAGTCAACCGCTGAAAAGCCCAGGGACCAAAAGAAATGAGAAGGAGAAAGACAATTAAAGGGGCTAGAATGGTAGGCAGCAAGGTAGAGAGCCAAGGGGACCCTTGTAGCCAATTTTTAAACTATCTTTGTTGATTTTTAAATTTTTTTTTGAGCCAATCTCTTTTTTAATTTTTTTATTGACTCTCTAACAACACCAGTATGGTCGGCATAAAAATAGCATTTTTCTTTGAGGGCTGTATATAAACTTTTTTTTTTTTAGAAATAGCAGATCTAGACTGTTTTTATTTTGAAGTACCACCTCAGAAAGTGAAGTGAGTGATCTCTCAAGGGCTGAAATAGACTTTTTTATAGCCTCTAGATCGGTGGTCACAGCCATCTGGAGCTGCATCAGGTGGTTTTAAGCGGTTAACTAAACTGATGCACGTCAAAGTAACCGCTGAGCTAAAGCCAGTCTGACATCTATCTAAGTTGAATTTACCGTGACAATAGCCACTCTCAGCTGTTTTATCACTATTTTGCCCATAGCTTATGGGACGACAACTCTTATCTCATGGCAGCCCATGTTACACGAGTGATGATGTCTGGGCTCCGCTGCCAGAATATGTATGTTTGACCGGGCCTCTTTTTCTTTTGTCGTCTGATGGCCACCGTACCTCGAGCCCCACGTTGGGCGCCACTTGTCCCTGTCCAGCAGGTCTAGTTATTTGAAGGTCTCGAGGGGGGGACCACCTGTGAAGCAAATGGGGGAAAGAGAGAGGAAGCCAAGCGCATAAAGAACGACAAGAGTCTGAGTCACGTCAAGGCTTCTGTTTATTGAGTGAATGCTGAGGCTTTTTAAGCAATGCCTCTGGAAGGGGAGGGGAGGTGGAGAGAGGGGAGTGTAAGGCTCCAGGCAGAGAGGGGAAGCAGAGAGAGGGGAGTTAACCGGAGAGGAGAGTGAAAAGTTATCAGAGAAAGTCTGGGTGGGCAGGATCTCTTTGGTCCCAAGATTCAGCAGCTGACTGATTACTGTTTGAAGCCCTATCTAAATGTACATTGTATGATGGGCCAAGGACATCTCATTTTTTGTAAGGCCTGTAGTTTAGAAAAGAACACCTTATCATGGGAGACTCCAGGAAGCTCACTTCTGTAACTAACTAAGGACGCCTAATCTTGAAGGACTCTAAGAAGCCTGTTTTTGCAAAGCTAGTAATTTACCAAGGACGCTTTATCCAAGGAGCAGGAAATTCTAAATAGTCCTGGGTCCGTCTCCAACACACACGGGGAAAGCTTATTTGAATGCTTGTTGCGGCTCCATCTCAGGAAGAACAACATTAGCTCTGTTAGGCTGTTTAGGTGACAGATACAAGTTTCTAGTCCCTCAGGTGATCAGAAGACCAAAAAAGCTCTCAGTACAAATCAGTTTGTTAACGTCTGGTTTGTTCAGGACTAGAGAAGAGGGAGATAGTGATTTCTATAAGTCATAGAAGGTACTTATGCATTATATGAGTATTTCTGATGATTATGGGAACTGACAGAAATTCAGAGAAACTTCTGAAAATAAAATTGGTGTTGGGAGGTGAGGCAATGTTTTGTGGACTCTATTTACTAATTTTATACTTGGCTTAAATTGTCATGTATGGTTGTATATATGTTTTGTTTTATTTACAATTTTAATCCCAAGTACTTAGAATAATTTATAGTATATAATAGTCACCAATTATAATGAAAAGTAAATAAAATGATCTGAAAGATGTGAGAGAGTGAGAGAAAATTTGTTTATGAAATTTAATGTCAGAGAAATTTATTAGAAAAGCTTTGAAATAATGCACAACGAAGTTCCCCTTGTTTTCTGATAAATGCAACATGCTTTTATGGTTTAAAATAAATTGCCTCTGTCAAGATCAACTGTCAGAAGTATTAGTGAGTATGTAGAATGTGTTTAAATTATTTAATTTTTACAAGCCCTGTATGTCTGCAGTTGGTAGGAGTCACCACCAGATGGTGACACTAACTATGAACTAGATTTTTACCTTCAAGTGTATCTCTTTATAGACAAAAGAGATAAGCTATGCCTAATTTACTGTCCATTAATAATAAAAATCTTAGAACTTTATTTTACAAGGATAAGTTAAGACACTTAGGTATAGTATAAAGTATCAAATTACTTCCTATATCAAAACAGGGTTTCATGATTAGAATTACTCTGAAGAGTAAATAAACTTGAGTAGGCTTGTGTAATTAAAATTTCCTCCTTGTTACAAGAACTTGGAAGTGATATTTATGCTTCTTTATGGTTCAATTTATGTTTCCTCATTAATTTCATACAGATCTCTATGAATACTATGTTACAATTTAACTTTAAATTAAATTAAGTTTAATGTATATGGATGTTTTACCTGCATGGATGGCACTGTACCCTGTACATGCAGTGTCTCGAGAAGTCAAAAGACAGCATCAGATCCTCTGGAACTGGTTGTGGGTGCTCAGAATCTAACCCAGGTCTTTGCAAAAGCAGCCAGTGCTCTTAGTCACTGAGCATCTCTCCACCCCATGTGTTACAATTTTTTTTAACATAAACCCTATTAGTCTTTTAAATTATGTCTTAGATAATTATTCTCAGTGCTCTTTAATACCGAGAATGATTAAAATATATCCCTTATATAGCATAAGAACCAAGAGTATTTAAGTGGAAATATACTTTATTTCTTACTTTTTGGTTCTTCTACCCCAGGCTTATTCAGAGAAAAGAAAATGAAAGATAGTCAAAAATCTGGATATTACTGCCTTCTAATCTCTTAGGCCTTGATTTTCATTATCTCATTAATAGTTCCATCGTGTCAAAAAGAATTTGTCTTTATTGTATTCTTTTTAAAATTTCCTTACAGCCAGAAACTGCATTTAAAACAGCTATATCACCATCTCCTTAAGAAGATTAGGCAACTGGATTTTCTAAAAATGATCTCTTAGGAAGCACCGTTAGAATGTTGCTTGATTTGACTTGCTCGTTCTTCTTCTTTCCTTCTGTCTTATTCTTTTAATTTTGGCAATGGGGTCTTATTATATAGTTCTGACTGGCCTGGATCTTGCTCTGTAGACCAGACTGGCCTAGAATTCTGCCTCTGACATTTCAAAATTAAAAGCATGTGTCACCACACCCACCTCAATTTTTCATTTTTTTATGAAAACTTCTTTCTTTGGACACAGGATCTCATGTATACAAAGTTAGCCTCAAACTCCAGGAAGTAGAGAATGATCTTGAACTTCGGGTGCATACTTGGAAAGACTCTACCAATCCAGCTGCATGCTAAGCAGACAGATTTGCTCAACTATCATTGTGTTCATTAGCTCTCAATTTTGGTGAGAACTGTCTTTTTTTTTTAAATACATATATGTAATGAGAATTTTTGTAAATTTAAATGTATATACTATGCCTTATAAATTTGTTTTTAGAAACATTAATAGTGACATTACCTTCTCTTAAATTTAGATGAGATATGGAGTAGTTATGAGAGGTAGAAAAAGTTTATTAAGACCATTTTATTAGAATTTTATTGTTGTTCTTGCTATATTTTATGTTTGTTTTTAGGCAGGGTCTTAATCAGTAGTCTAGCTGTCTGAAACTCACTGCAGAGCATCTCCTGCTTTAAGTTAAGGCTTACTTAAACTTGCATCTCCTCTGGTTTCTCCAGTGAAATTTAGGCAGGAGCCATGACAACTACTATTTATTTATTTATCTATTTATCTATCTATCTGTCTATTTATTTATTTACTTATTTATTTATTCATTTATTTTGAGGTACTCATTTTCAAAATGTCTTTTTTTGATGACAAATACTCTGTAGAGAACATAACAATACAAAAGCTCATGTGAAATAGTTTTAAGAGTTTTGACTCAGTATAATGAAACAAAAACCAAAATGAACTGTTCTCAATATAATTAATTTAATCTGTAACTAACATATATGCTTGCAATACAGGTATACACAATCTAAGAGCACATAAAATAACAATGACTTTTGTAAATAAATATTTAGGTAACATTTAGTATGTTTACAGAAAGATTAGAATAAAACAATTGTAAAAGTTCAGGGTTTTCAAAATATACATTATCAGTGTGCTGATAAGGTGATTTGAACAGTTAGTCTTGTCATGTATTCCTTGCAATCATTTAAAGAAATACATGTTGAATTGTTTTGTTGTTTGAGATAACACCTTGTCTTTAGGGAAGAGATCTTAAGGTTCTCAATTTAGAAATAATATTTGAAGTAAATTATTTGCTTTGAGAATGGCAATGCAAGTCTTGGAAATCTTCATCACAGTAGACTTCTTTCAGACTTGGGGCTGTCTGTTTAGCCAAAAGCTTATTATCCTAGTATGGTATATCTCTCAGGACTTAATGTGACAGGATTCTCGTCCAGTCTCCAAAAGAATCATAATAGTTGTGGGATGATGATATGGTTATGGCTTACTATAATTTGGACCCTACAGACTAATGTCATAAGTCACATAGTCCCCAGGAAAGTACTTTTAGGAGAGGGGATAAATGGAGGAAGGCCGTAGTGGGATGTCTTTGGGCCATCAGCACTTGTTCTACAAAGGGTTATGGAACACCTTGGTCCCTTTCGTTTGCTCTCATAAGGAGAGACACTTTTTCTGCCTTGTACTCATTTACCATGTACCACCTTGACACAGCCCTGGAAGCAACAGAGTGGACAGAGTGGTTGTTGTTTTTTATTCTTTTTACTTTTGGGGGGACCTGCCACCCAGTTCCTAAATAATCACACACAGAAACTTATTATTACTTATAAATCTCCAACCTTAGCTCGGCTCATTTCTAACCAACTTTTCTTAATTAACTTCAATTAATTATTCTGTCTCTGGGCTTTTACCTCTCTATATACTGGTTTTTTTTTTTTTTTTAACTTCTTGCTCCATGGCTTGCTGTATAGTTGTGTGGGGTGGCTGGCCCCTGAATTCTCTTCTCCTCCTCCTTTTTTTCTAGTTCCTTGATCTTCTCTCTCCATGTTTCTCCTATTTATTCAGCTATTGGTTGCTCAGCTCCTTATTAGACTATCAGATGTTTTAGACAGGCAAAGTAATACAATTTCACAGAGTTAAACACATGCAACATAAAAAATGCAACACATCTTTGCTTTATTAAACAATTCTTCCACAACATAAACAAATGCAACAACTGAGATTTCACAATACAGGAGTCCAAATAAAGCATATCCCAGCTGTTTGTCAGAGGGAAACATAACTAAAAGCTTTTCCCAGAGATGTTTGCATTAAAAGATTATTTCGAATGCCACTTTTAATATACAGAATATTTAAGAATGATCTTGACACACTGAAAAGGGAAAGAAACACCTCTAATATATTCAAGAGAGACAAAGGGAGCTACTCACTAAATTACTTGAACTTTATAACACTAAATAAAATAACAATAGGATACGGCTACACATATTTCTAAATTTCCATGTTAGAAGCTAACTTGCCTTATTACACAAAAACATACTTTCTGGACCATTGAAAGATTAGGGCAGTAACAGGAATAAGCTTGGTAGTTGTGGACACATTTAGGCAAATTGTATTCACATACAATTCAGAGTTTTGGTGCATTTACTTTCATTTTCACGTCTCATTTCCCTTTTGCAGTAAAAAGCAGCATGTGTGCAGAAACCCATGCATGAGAACAGTATATTCTTTTCATAAATAGGCAAAATATTACCAAAGTAGGTCAGTATCTGGCGTAGAAAGGTTTTAGAAACCAGACACAAAGTTCTTCAATTACCACAGTGTATCTTTAAGTAGTATGTGGAATGCACTTTATGTATGCACTATAGCAAGTCGCTCTAAAATATAATAACTGGGAAAGCTTATGTAAGCCTATGATTAGAAGGAAGAGGGAAATGAATCTCAGCACTAGGGCGGGTTTTGCAGTGCAAGGTTGCAGAGCTGCTGTGACCCTGTTAGATCCAGCACTCCCTATTGATCCTGGCTTTCTGCCTCCCTTTTCCTATAGGCTTGGTTTAACAGTTGGATCTCTTCCTGGTAGCCTTCCCTGTCCTGATGCTGCCGCTTACTATTTTGTCTGTGTGCCTCCACAGTGTCCGGAATGGAGATGTTGATATCACCATCTGGATCACTTGTGGGTAAGAAGAGGGAGTATGAGGCAGTTTCGCCTAAATCACATGAGACGAATCTGTTTTCCTTCCTCGAGTAGCGCAAAGAAGGAGACCTAACTTTTGTGGAGGACTGGCTGATGTTGCTGATGATTGACACGGTGTCCAAAGCCTCATCGTTGTCACAAATTTCAAGAACCTCCAAGTGTATTTTCACACTGGTGTCCGCAAATGTGGAGGCAGACTCCTCTGAGTTTGGTTCATGGCCGACACTTTTCGATCGATAGACTTCTATTTTTTTGGAGGCTGGTGTTATCTTTTGCCCTTCTGCACTGACCTCATAGGTAGAAAGAGAGAGGGTTTTCCCGGTAGGTGCTTGAAGAGACACGGTACCCTGGAAAGCACATAATGGAATAGCCAGCCCACTGGAACGCTGAGGACAGAAACAAAATGGTTATATTATTGAAATCGATACATAAAAATTTATTTTATGCAACAGGATAGTAAGTTTTCTAATCTCTAGAAACTATTTATAGATAATGAGATTCTGCTTCTGTAGCTGAGTTTCTTCTAGGTCAAATATACCTAAAGCAGAAGAGAAAGCAAGAGATATTTCCAGAGCTGAAAGAGAAATGAGTGTACTGATAGGGAGCAGTTAGATGGATATTCTTTTTTTCTAAGGGTTGGATTTGGGAATAAATTAAATGCATATTTACAAAGTGGAGTTGCTTTTATATTTCAGCTACATGTTCAGTTACATTTAAAAGCATACATATATTGTAGGAAATGTAGATTGTGTTATCAGCATTCAGTGTTTCTTCTTGTCAGCATACCCAACACAGAAAATGGTAATTGCAAAGCTATGACGCAAATTGAGTACAGAGACTATTTCAGCTGTTAGTTTCTAAGAAGAACAAAGTGTCACCCATGAATTTGCTTTTCCGCTGGGAAGATAGTCATTCAGGTAAACCCAGTTATAGAGAACTCCATGGCTCTGGAAATACCTTCCCCAAAGTTTAGACCTCTTTCTATCAAGCAGCATCAAGAGGTACTTAAGAAATATAGAAGAAAATAAAACTGATTCTCATAAAAGTCTATAATCTTTATTATACTTTAATACTTTCAACTGACCCCTTTTCTGCTTACATGCCAGTATTAGAAGGACATGGTAATATATTAATACTCAGAGTTCTCCATAACAGATCTGATCATCAGCATTATCTGGGACCTTGTAGGAAATGGCAGATTTTTAAAGCTCTACCCTGAATTTAAGCAAGGGGAAACCGGCTTAACAGGACCCATATTGAATCTACTGTATGGTAAAGTTAGAAATGCATTGCTCTAATTAAAACGTGCTGGAGTCCTTAAAAAGTAAGGGAGGGGCAACTTGACAGATACTTTTATACACTATGACTGATAAAAGTCTGCAGTTAACTTGCTGGATTTCTAGATTTGTCTATATGTGCTTTACCAGTTCAAGATGATCAAACTTCTTGGTTTTCTCAGTTTTAGCATTGAAAGTCCTACATCCCCAGAAACTTTGTTATGGGGAATGAGGCTGGGCATCTGCTCCCAGCAAGAATAATGGGAGGGAGCCCAGGACTGGATTCCCACTCTTGGAGAACAATATGGATTCTCTTCTGTTTAGAAAAAGACAAATCAGCAAAATATTTCAAATAGCTTAGCATTTTACAGTGTTTTGTTTTAAATATTTGGTTTTTTTAATCTTATAAGTATTAGCTTGCATGTGTGTATGGACAGCATATGAATGTCTGGTGTCTGAAAAGGCCAGAAGAGGGTGTCATAGCCTCTAGAACTAAGATTATACCTAGTGAGAGTTTTTGTGGGTGCTAGGAGCTATACCCCAGTCCTCTGAAAGAATAGCAAGTGTTCTTAACTGACAAGCTAACACTCCAGCCAATAGTTAAGAGAATCTTTTTTTCCTTTTTTTAAAATTTATTTTGTATTTATCAAAAAAACAGTAAAATGAATTTGACATGCTGAAAAGTTAACAATAACTATAAAGAAGATAAAAATCATAAGCATAACTTATCAAGGGTGATAATGCAAATAAGATTACTACACATATATTTTCTTTGTGTTCAGCTTTCCCTCTGAATTTTTTTTTCCATCCCTGTATATCCTTATTCAAGGTCCCTTCCCCCTCCCACCACATCAGGTCATTTTACTTCTCCGCAACTCCCCATCCCCTCCCTGGGCAGGGAGCAGACAGTCCTATGGTCCCACTGACCCAATAATGCTTGGATCAGTCTCCACTCCTGGCCAAATCCAG